>DWQW01003813.1:0-21507 GCA_018249695.1 Heliconius erato demophoon | reverse complement strand
GAGCGAAGAAATGGAAATATAAATTTAAGTAAATATTTCATCTCCTCGAGTGGGGATCGAACCCACAACCAGTCGGTTTTGCAGTCACACCTCGTGCCGCTGCGCCACGACCGGCCTCTTTTTATTTTGTATATAGTAATATTTGTTGTAGCATGGCAGGTGATAAATATATAAGAAATTAGTTCTCTGTATATAAGGAGGTGCATGACAAATGAAATAAGACCGAATAGCGACGCGACGCAATGCTTTGAATTTAAAAAAACCTCAATCAAATCAGTTCTTTAATTCCGAAGCTACGGTGTGATAGACAGACACACAGACACGTCAAACTTAAAAAAAATAATAATATACATGAATATTTTGGTTTTTGCTTTACTGCATTTCATTTACATTGCAACCAATAAATATACTTCCGCGCTGTATAGCTACTGTGTTGAGTCAACACAGGCTGGTATTTGTGTTTGCGAAACACCTATTTATTTAAGTCCCAAAGGAGGCGGCGCTGCAACAGAATTACTCTGGTCCAACACTTTCACTATACACTTAATTAAATTTGAAAATAATTTAATTTGAAACACATTTTGGAAACTAGGAATAAGCCGCGCGTTTCTAGATAGTAAAATGTTACTAAGTTAAAATATGTATAGATATTCTTACAAAAACTTGCCTTTATGTGGTTGTGGCATCGTGGCTTAGGGGTACAAGTGTATGAATATGAACGCGACAGGTTTCGGATTCGATTCCTCCTCCTTCTTCGCTCTAGTGCTGAGGCAAATCGCGGCGTTTAGTCCCGCCATCCAACACGCAATGCCTCTAGAAATCGGGGGAAAATGGGGAACAAAATGTGTGATTGTATAAAATAGGTAGGTTTTCTCGTCGGTTAAAAAAAAAATAAATAAAATGAAAAACGCAGACATCATGTAACCAAACATCCTGCTCATCTCGCCAGATTTACATAAAAATTATAGCTTGTATATTCACAATTTCGATGAATTAGTATGGATAGGTATTTATTTATTTCTATGCATACATACCTACTGCATGAGTGAGTGTGATGCTTGTTTGGTGCAAATACCAATATATTTTTTTCAACGTCGCGCTGCATCCAGTAAGTAGTAGAGAAAGCAGAGGGAGTCTAGTGTCTAGTCCCCACTTTTCGCCGAAATCTGGAAGAACTGCTTATTAAGTGGGCGTTTAAAGTGACACTTAAGTCACTTTGCATCGACACCAGAACGAAGAAATGAAAATATTAAATGTTTAAGTTCTTCGAATGGGAATCGAACCCACAGCCTGTAAGCGTTTACAGTCACACTTTGCCCCCCTATGCCACGATTAGCCTCATTAGTGTAATTTATTACTGTTTTTGTTCTTTTAAATTCAAATTATATTTATTTTACTAACAAAAGAAACTAGGTACATTCCGACACATAATAAATGCAAATTTGTCAATAAAAAAATATTTATAAAAAACAAAACCCCGACTGCATAAAACTGAAAAGAAAATAAACAAGCCCAATAGTTTATTAGGATTAACATGTTGTGGTATTCGAAACGATTTTTTTTCCACAGCCACCATGATTGTTTTTTTTTTAACGTCACCTATCTAAGAACACTTGGGCTGTTATTACCAATCTAACGATACCTCATTTATGTAAATCCGTTCAGCGGTTCTGAAGATATGAGGTAATAAAGAATATTACATACAGACATACATACAAGATACGCGCGAAAAATATAACCCTTTCTTAGCAGTCGGGAAAAAGATTCAGAATCAAAGATTATAGAAATAATAGTAAATAGTATTTACTTTTACGATATCTATTGAGCTATCTTGAAACTTGTTTAGAAATGTTTCCCATTTCGTTCATATCACAAAAGCAACAATAGACATTCGACCTTTATCTCAAACACTGCGATCATCAAGGAAATATATCTTTGGTTTCCACAAAGGTCGAGGGATACCTCTTTTTGTGCAAAGGGTCAAGTAGAGCTACAAAAAGATGCTGTCATCAAGGTTCTATCAATAATGGTCTGTTCTAAGGGCCTCCAGAATAGGAAATGTAGATAAGGTATGTATATTTATGAATTTGATTTATTATTGTTTTTATAACTCGATAATTTGATATCAGCTTCACGCTGTATCCCGCACATGGCAGGGTAGAGAGAGAGAACCTTGTGTTAAGACACTCCGTTCCCCACTTTACGCTGAGTTCTGAAGGCATTGTGTGTTGAGTGGCGCTGAGTTTCTGGTATCGACCAGAGTGAAAAAATGAAAATATAAATGAAAATAAGTATTTCACTTCCTCGAGTGGGGATCGAACCCACAACCAGTCGATTTTACAGTCGCACTTTGTACCTCAGCGTGGCGCTGAGGTACTGACTAGACTGGCCTCTTTTATTTGATTTAAATAATATTGGGATTTGTAATTGAAGTAATTGTGTTATTTAGATTACATTTGATATTTTCTTTAGGTGATAAACGATTGTGAAAATAATAAATATATTCATTTAGCCCATAATTTTAGGTTAGGTTAAAATATGTTTAAGATATTATTAGGCAGGCGTGGCATAGTAAAACATCGACTCACTGTAAGCGCAATGGTTGTAAGTTTGATCATCACTACGGCCAGTGGATTATTTTTATTTATCCCGTTTTGTTGATAAAATGCGGTGATAGTTTCTAATTCGGACGAAAAGCGGAGGGCAGAGTGAATTAACACTAGGATCTCTCTGCCTATCCTGCTTTACGTGGGATTACGAGACAGCTAAAAAAATATATTCACTTAAAATTTAATTCAGGATTATCAAAAAATATACCACATCTCTTTCGTTTAGGTTCCTCGACACATACTTTGAGGTCTATGAAATGTCTCGTTATGGCCACTCTCGTTGTCATTAGAGCTTGCGGTATTGTGTGATCTGATTTAATTGGGAAACATTACGTTACTAAAGAATACTGTTCTTTTATACATTTTATATTGAGGCCGTCGTGGTGCGAGGATATAGGTGTGTGACTGTAACGCGACGGTTCTGGATTCGATCGCCACTCGAGGGAATAAATTATTATTTATTAATGATGATGATTAATAATGACGATGATTTCCGTTACTCAACACGCAAGCCCTCAAAAAAATTCGACAGAAAATAGGGATAGGGATAGGGATGGGGATAGGGATAGGAATTGGATTGTCTTAGCACTAGGTTCCCTCTGCCTACCGTGTTGTGTGCGGAAAACAGCATAAAATTGAAAAAAAAACGAATAAACATCATAATTTTATATTTCGAAATAGTTTATCTCAAAGAGGCACAACCGCGCCCTATTTCAACGTGTCTCTCTTATCATAATGGTTGCATATCTAAATGGTCAACTGGAATTCTGGAACTGACTGAACAACTGGAATATCAACGTTTTTTACAAATTACTCTTACAAAATTAAACTTTTTGATTAAACTGAACTGACTGTTTAAATATCTCAAACGCAATATCTCTAATATGCAAAAAATATAGACAAAATAAATTGAAATGAATAATTGAAACATTAAAATGTATAAACAATATCATATTTTTTTTACCATCAACAACATTAAATGCATTTAATAAAAATCTTTAATATAAAAAGCACAAAATCAAGAAATAGTTCAATTAACAACCATCAATATTGCTATTAAAAAGCATTCTGTTTAATAAACATCCAACTAATTTCTAACTAAATCCCATTTCTAAACATTTTCAAAACTAAACCAATTAAATTAGAAACTTCAAAGAAATGTCAGTTTATTACACCGCACCGTAAGTATTGTCGACATGAGCTTTGAATCCGACTGAAATTAGGCAAGTAATAATTATCAGACACTAAGCTTTGCAAACCACTAATGACTTCCATTTCATTTCGACTGGGGAACAAAATTTTGGTGTGTAATTGAGTTTCTTGCTCGTTTTATTAAAACTTGCTTTTGCTTTGCGTTTGTTCGTGTTTAATACGAAAATACTATTTCGTGCTATGAAACTACGTTTTTTTATAATAAATAATCCTATAGCTAAATCGTATAAGGCTGTCGTGGTTTAGAGGTATAATGTGACTGTAAACACGACGTTTCTGGGTGGATTCCCATTTGGGGAAGTAAATTACTTTCAATTCCTTACTCTGGTAATAAGGCTAAAGCGCGGCGTTAAGTTCCGCTATTTAACGAGCAATGTCTCGAGATTTGGGCTGGAAGTCAGGAACAGCTTTTGATGTAATGAAAAATAAGAAACAAAGTGTTATTATAATTCTTAACTGAACAAAAGATTTTTTCATTTTTTTATTTCCTTGAACACGTATACGATATTATGAGACTAAATATGCAAAGTAATAGGTACATGTACCGTTAAACTGTGAATAAATCTCATGAATATTATGTTTGTCTGAAAAAAATAAATAAATAAAATAAAAATATAAATATCCTCGGTATGGCGTCCAGGAACAGCGCGGTGCCTCCAGAGTACGATGTGAATTAGGGAACGGAAGTGAAGGGAAGGGAATAGGAAAGGAGTGGACTAGGTTCCCAGGATCCCTCTGCCTACACTGTTATGTGGGAGATACACCGTGAAGCTAGAAAGAAAAAAATATTGATTTTAATTTAATTAAAAAAAAAACATTTGAGAATCTACTTTGTAAACTTACACAAAATAATGTAATTTTTAGGACTTATAGCAAAATACTTGAAAATAAATATCAAGCAAGTTTCTAATTTAAATACCCATAGATCTCGCTAAGAAGATTTAAATTCTTGAGGCGAAGTCGTCACCAAACGGATGCTGCTTAATCTTCTCCATTGAAACAAATTGCCAAACTACAAGCAAATCGAGCATCAAATACCTTTACTTGTAAAGACCGATAGAACTGCCAATAGTTCGTAAATTATCTCAACCACGCTGGTTGGAATCTCAATAAAGGGAGTGAGTGACGTCCCGTTGTGTACTTATTTTGTGTCCGTAATGTCACAGCGGTTCGTGTTCTGTGGTCGGATGTCTACAGTGGTGAAATATATGTGAGTATATAATTTCTTTTTTTGTGTGATAATTGTAAGTTGGATCCAACGTGGTACAGTGCGACAGTATCCGCGGTATTGGTGGATTCGATTTCCATTATGGGAAGGAATAATTTTTAATTTCTCGGAAATAACTTGAACTTGGTAGAAAATGCTATTTAGCGTTAAGCCCGCCTATTGTACATTTTTTTGTATAAAATTTTGTGCTATAAAGAATCTAAAAAAAAAAAAACTTGTGTAGTATAGTGTTTTTAGTGATATTTTGAAATTTATATATTGATTAAAACTTTCTAAAACTACATCTACGTATATTTATTATGATTATGAAACAGTCATTCTTCTTTCCATCTTACGAATAAAACCATTTTTATTAAAAATTGTAAATTATTTTGTTGACTACATTGTAGAATAACTCCATACAGGAAACCATTTTATTTTCTCTACTAAGCATTTGATGACATATTTCTTTTCGTTTTAACCTTTTTCGTCCGCTTGCATTCTACCCATAGCAACGTTCAATACGAGTTTGTTTCATTCAGTAAAAGCTTTCTATAATCCCCTTTTGCTTTTCAATAATATAATGAAACGCAATTTACATGTTTAAATATTCTGATTAATATTTTGTATTTATACGTTTTCACAAATATTAATGTGTATGAAGTGTGAAATTTCGCATGATTATTGACATGTCCGCATTTAACACTTTTTGCTTTTTGGTACATTTTTTTTTCAGTTTCACGCTGTATTCCGCATGTAGCACGGTAGGCAGAGGGAGCTTAGTGTCAAGACACTTTACGTACTACTTTCCGCCGAATTCTGTAGGCATTGCATGTTGAGTGGCGTTAGTTAATGCCACAGCCAATCGAAATCGAATCCACAACCACAAACATATACAGTCACACGCTTGTTCCACTGCGCCACCACTGGCCTGAGTCAGGTAAAATTTAAAGAAAACATATTAACTTTAGAACCATAATTATGTTATACAATCCTCACTTCACATGTTCCAAAACAATCCGTACGCTACATCTTCCCGTCAAGAGGTATTCCCTCCCACAATTAAAGAGATAGAACACGCAACAAAATACACTAATTAAAACCGTGTCAGGCACGACAACAATACACGAACGCCACCCGCAACCAGCGAATAAGTTGTATAATTTAAACGGTTGCTCAGCATCAAAGTAAACGTACTGAATAGGAATAATGCTAAATACTCAACGGGCCGTGGCAGTAGAAATGAGTGCTTATTTCTGTTTTTATATTTCATTATTGGCCCTCTCGACTCGTATTGCACTTCATTCGGATTCATAGAGGCCGCCATAAAAGATTGAAACGTGAGAGGGGCATTTCAATAGAGTAATTGCGAGTGCACTTTTTTTTAATTCAATCCCTGTCGGCTTTGGGAAGGTTGGAATGTACTTCATTGATATCGCTATAAAGTAATGAGAATTTTTTTTTTCAATTGTATATATAAATTGTAATATTAGTTTGTTCTGTGCAACGCTATGTTCATATTTTTTTTATGCAACCCTAGGTTTGCATTTTCAGTTTCGTTTTAAATGACCAGCGTTTTAATTTTGCTCAAATAGGGCGACGTAGGAAATGAAAATGATTAGACAGAGAGAAAGAGAGAGTATTAAAAAATAATATTAAATGGATACATTGTTGTATGTAACAAATATTCTATTACAATCATATATATTTAAATAATATTTAACTAGTTAAAGTTTGAGGCCAGTCGTGGCGCAGCGGCACGCAGTGTGACTGTAAAACCGACTGGTCGTGGGTTCGATCTCCACTCGAGGAGATGAAATATTTACTTAAATTTACTGCCAACACGCCTCCAGAATTCGGCAGAAAGTGGGGAACGGAGTGTCTTAACACTAGGTTCCCTCTGTCTACCCTGCTGTGTGCGGGATACAGCGTGAAGCTGATAAAACTAGTTAAAGTCGAATATAAGAAGTCTGGCAAAATTTCTTATTAATATTTATAAGATTTCAGTGGATTAAAATGGCTGAAGGATTGTAGTATCATGTTATAATAGCTTTTTTAACAATTTTGACGCTCAACTACAATGGTGGTATAAATCTGAAAGCCTTTGTACAATGTCGTGGGTTATTTTTTTTTGGAGATGAGAAGGAAAATGAGCAATTACACGGCTGCGGTAGCTCGACTCTAACTAATGAAATTTAGAATATACCTAATGGAAACTGAAATACGTGGAGACGTCAGGATTCATTGTTAATAATAATTTATGTAAGATTAATAAATAAATGTATTTTTTTTTTTGTAAAATATACTTAGAAAAGGAGAAAAACCAATAGGATTTTTTGATAAAACATATTTTATATTATTATCTACATGTTTAAAAAATAAAACACAATTATTTCTGGCGTTTGGTGATTTGAATTATCTAATCAAATGTTTAGTAGCATTTCTTCTTCTTAAAAGTGCTAGAAGTGCCCACTGTACCTGTACTGTGCTGTAAGAGACATCGGACACTTACAATATATAATGTCCTCACCAACGAAGCCACCAGCTATTTTGTATATAAATATCTTCAAAATTTGCATCGAAACCATTCTATGGACTTTAGGAACAATACATCTCTATATCCTCAGACGCGACCAGGATTCAGACGCTTGGAAAATTATCCTCAAATACAATTAAAGTTTAATGCAATTTATTTTAATTTTAATAAGCCACGTCTTAAAGGTAGGGAGGTACACTGAAATGAAATAATTTATTTTGTTTTGTTATTTATTATGCAAAACATGGATGAAGAGGCGAAAATGAAGTGCTAAGTGAATATCTATTTGTAACTAAATGAGCCCTTTTTATAAACATACCACAAAGAATGTATTAAAATAAAAACAAAATATATATTAATAATAACAATGTTTATTTAAAAACAAAACAGCTTCACGCTGTATCACTTTTTGCCCCATTTTCGTGACTGCGCCAGTCAACTTGTGTGCCAGTCAACACACAAGTTGACTGGCGCAACTCAACCCCGGGCTTTTTGTCTTGTTCAGAGCGAAACATTAAACATATTTGTAGATAATGATTCATTTCCCCAAGTAGGGATCGAACCCAAAACCTTCACGTTACAGATATACCCTTATACCCCTGCGCCACGACCAGCTCAACTAACTGTTTATTTAATTGCCCTGAATTGACAGAGTAACAAATCGACCTCATAATTGCAATAAGCAGACCACCATTCCCCATTAATCCGAACGTCGCGTCGGTCGTTGAAAATTAATAAGATTTCAATATAGGCACACAAATATTAAATGACGAATTGCTCCAAATGAGTTTAGCGTCCCCTCACAGTTGTTGAGGCCATCAATCATTTGCTATACAGACTATAAATACACATACATACATACATACATACATAAAATGTATAGTTCAACATCATTTGGACCACAATATGATGAAAATGATTTTAATAGCGTTGACTTGTGAACATAATTTGTGTGAAATGTGAATAGGTCGTGAGATGATATATTTTTTAGGGTTTCGTATCTCAAAAGAAAACAAACTGAACCCTTCTAGGATTTTACTTTTTTCGTTTGGACCATTTATCTCAAGATTGCGTGGAAGTATCCAGCTAATATTATTATCAAATATCGAGGTGAATGGTTCCTTAGAGCACAGAAAAATAAAGCTTCAAAGTTAACGTAATCAAAAGACACGAGCATTTGTACATAGGTGTTGCTGCATTTAGTATGTATGAAACATATAGGGTACATCCCTATGAAATTCAACAAGGAGCGAGAACAACAGTAAGAATAAAGTAAATTATAATGTCGTTGGTGGGTTTCTACTCGGTGGAATGAATTATTATTTATTAATGTTTTAATTTCTTCGCTCTGGTAACAAGGCAAACCACGGCGTTGAGCTTCGCCAGTCAACACGAAATGTCCCTAAAAATCGACGGAAAGTAAGGAATGGAGAATCTTAATATTAGGTTTACTCTGTCAATGAAGCTAAAATATATATATTTTGTAATTGTATTTCATTTCATAAAAAATGGCTGCATAGGCCAGCAAACTTCAGTTTGTAAAATTTTAAGGTTCTGGAAATCGCTAATTTTATCAAGCTGAAATTGATATTCGCAATCTAAAGATACATATAAAATGTAGCGTAGTCGATACTATTTATATATCGACTACGCTACATTTTATATTTAAAAAAAATATAAACTTATATTTGTAGTTCATTTCAAACAAAATGAGTGTATATTCCTTCTAATTTAAGTTTGTCAATTTTTATAAGTTTTACTTTCCGTCGAGCTACAATACTGAAATTGATACGGAAGCCTCGGTGGGCGAGTCCGACTCGCACTTAACCCACTTTTAAAACAATGAGTGGGTGAGCCCGACTCACGCTTGACCAATTTGCTATTAATACCTACCTATTTTTTTTTAAATTGAGGGTGATAAATTACATTAATCCTTTTAAAATAAAATTCCTATATTATTTAAAAAAGTCAGTTAAAAAGTCGTGTTTTTGTTTAACTAGCTCAAGGAGGAGAAGAAATTATAACTATACCATGTGAGCACTGGACTCATCGCGCTGCAGTATGAGGAGCTCAGAATTGTGTCTGGGACTTGCGACTATGGTGTCGGTTTAAAAGACCCTTTTGAATTCACATTAACGCTCACCTCCACTGTCTAATCTCCTCTCTCTTTTTAACCAAATTCTACACGATTATACTAGTGTTATCTTCGAAATCCGTTTTAGAAATTGATTGATAATAATAGTTCTAGACAGGTCGAGGTCGAGGTCTTTAAACAATAGTGAGATTTCGCTGTTAAACATCCGGCTACTACCCTCCCTGTGTACAAATTAACCCTTAAACTATTTCTGGCAGTTCAATGGTAAATTGGAAGTACTTGTTTATTATCTAAACTTAAGTCAGTTAAAGTGACATCTTTGGTTTTAGCTACATACTGCTATGCTGCAATGCCACCACCATTATTATAATTTTTACCTAAAATTTATCTTAAGTATGGTTTTATCTACAATTTTAAAACCAGTCGTGGTGCTGGGGCAAAAGCACGTGACTATAAACACAACAGGTTCTGTGTTCTATTCCCATTCGAGGAAATGAAATATTAAGCTCAATCAGATTGAATGCTTGATAAGAAGCTGAAAGTGGGGAGTGAAGTGTCTTAACACTAAGCTCCCTTTGCCCATCCACATATGCGAGATACAGCATGAAGATGAAAAAAAACTACTATTTTACAGCCTGTAACAATTTAATCTATAGTAGTACATACAAATATATGTATTAATTTTAATTATATATATATATATATATATATATATATATATATATATATATATATATATATATATATATATATATATATATATATATATATATATATATATATATATATATATATATATATATATATATATATAATTTTTATTATAATATATGTATTAATTTTAATTCGTTTTCTAGGTTAATAGCTACGTATAACTAAACGTATTTTACTCATTACATACCTACTTCTAATATGGACGAACAAAATAAATTAAATTGGCCACCGACGACCCTAATACCGATCTCATTATAAATATTTAAGCTTACAACAAATTAAGAATTTGCGGGCCCAAGTTATAAGGAAAACAGGCTTATAATGTGGCGTTTCCCAGCAAGAATTTCATTACTATGACAATGTTGGGAACTTCAATTTTCTTGTGAGATAACGAGGATGGCTGAGATTGTTTCAAGCTTCTAACTTGAGGCCACTTTGACCCGCGGCCCGTGAACAACGCAAACACTCTCATTAAAGTCCATCCAGAAAATGCTAATATTTATGGGCGTAATCTCTACATATAATAAGACAGTAAAAATATTTTGTCTGTACATTTAGTAATTTTGACTGAAATGGATAGAGGGACACTTAAAAATAATAATAGGAAGTAAAAAGATTTTTTTTTAATTTCTTTTCTGTCTGTCTGTCTGTCTGTTGACATATTTTTGTCCGCATTTTTCTCTGAAAGTACTGAACCGATTTACTTAAAAATTTCAGCAATTGCTTTGTTTTAACTCAACTTACTAAAGTTTATTTCATCAAAATCGGTTCATTAAAAAAAAAGTTATAGTCATTTGAAAGAAGCCGTAATTAATTCAACACAGAGATAAAGATATCGTTCTTGAAAGAAATATCAAGTAAATACAAAGATTTTTTGGTTCGTTCGTTCATATACTATATGTAACTAATTTAAAAACTATACAGGAGTTAATAAGGAGTTATTACACTTATTTTACAAAGAATATTATGAATCCTTCAAATCAATAATTTAACATTTAAGGCTGTTTCTGAATGAGTAAATTAAATTATTCACTGACATCAGCACATTTAACAGAGTATATTATATAGGTAAAAAGAACATAACTTAACTTTTATAAAATTGACGATAATGTCGTAAAAAAATCATATTAGAAGTCATTATAGTTGTCAATCAATTCTGCTTATTAAATCAATAATCATGTATTTAAAGCGGGTGAAGCCGTGGGCGAGCCGCTAGTTGAAAATAAAATACAACGAACAACTTGCGTGTGTTTTATTTAATCTTATAGCGGAATTTCGAGGAATTTCTTTTGTCCGACGAGCTCGTCTGGAATAATGTGTTAGAATTGGTAAAAAAATATTTTTTATCAATGTTTAATCTATCAATCGTCTAATGTCGTGGACGTATAAAATACGGTACAGTGAATAAATATATACGGTATTACATTTTTGATTACCATTTTAATAAAAAAAACAAAAGCAAATATAAAAAACGTAAATTCTTTTGTTGAGGCAGTAAAATGAACTTATACAAAAATACAACTTACATAAAAATAGTTTTAAACAGTATTTCAAGTAGTAAACATGTTAAAATTGCGAGAAAGAATTTGGCAGTTAATTATAAAAAATTTCTTCTCAAATAACTCATTTAAGCATTTGTGTTTTAGTTTATTTTGCTATACTATACTAGCTTCACGCTTTATTTTATTCAAACTTAAAATATTATTGAACCACTAAAAATGAATTTTGCATGTAACAATATTTACTTGAAGCAACATCGTTAAGCTTATTATTATCACCTATTTGACTTTTAACGGAATCTTGGCCCATCTATACTCAATATCTTTTAGACTCAATCGGATAATTAAGACTGTAGTGACTTACCACTTGATTGTATCTATCTAGCTCACTAAACCCGCAAGAAGAAAGAAAACAAGAAATTAATAAAATAATAATTTGATTAAATAAAATCTTGTTTATTAAAAATTCTTTATACACGGCCATCGTTGTACAGTGGTACAAGGGTGTAAATATTAACGCCACAGTTGTGGCTTCGATACCCACTCAAGGTAATTAATTATTATTTATTAATATTTTCATTATCACTATGGTAAAGCGCAGGGTTGAACTCCGCTACTAGATACGCAATATTTGAAAAGGTTACAAAAAGAGAGAAACGCAGTGTCTTAACACTAGATTCCTCCCGCCTACTCTCCTACAAGCTGGGTATAGCGACAATCGAGACTACACTAAAAAAATGTACGTAATAGAAGAAACAAACAGATACTAAAAACGTATGTGATATAAAGACTTCACGAAACACTCTATATAACCTCCTATAAAATTATCAACCAAATGAGACAAAAGCACAACCGTTTAAAATTGAGCTGCATATAGTAATGCGAATTATGTTGGCGGCTATGGGTTGTCCAGAAGGCCAATATTGGTAAAGCACTCGACTATGCGCTAACGAGATGCGGGTCTAATGAACTTGAATCCTGATTCCATTTTGTATAATGGACATTTACATGGAACTATGAAAGAGTTTATGACTTGGATTCGAATTACGTTTGGTGTTCAATTTCGTACACTTAATTGAAATTTATGTCAAATTTATATAAAAAATGTTTTTTTTATTTAATTTTCTTAACCGCTAATATGTTTACTGTATTAAGTAACATATTTATGAAATCATGAAATTATTTAATATTATTATTATTAGGTTAGTACCTAATAATAATATTATATTTACACCATTTAATCCATGAATGTCTACAGAATTCAGCGGAAAGTAGGGAACGGAAGTGTGTTAATGGGAACAGAGTATTTTGACACTACGTTTCCAGATTCTCTCTATTCTGTTAGGAGCTGGATATAGCACGAAGCTAAAAAAATATTTTTCTTTTATAGTCAATGTAAATAAAAATCGATAATCATATCTGTAAAATATTTACACATTGTATAAAACTTATACAATCAATTGTTATATAACGTAAGTTATATAAGCCAACATACAAATAAAATATAAAAAAAATATAAAAAAACTCCAGCAATAATATATTAAAACACAAAACAAATTAATACATATATCAATCATTGTATTTATTGTAAAGCGAAATATTTTCACATAACAATATCATGTTCAATTTAATTGATAAAATCCTCAATTTTGACATAAACCAAAAAAAAAAATATTTCAAACCAATTAATTTTATCTGTTTTGCCAAATTCTTTGAAATTTATAGCTTCACGTTCCATCAATAGTGATGACGGGTAGTTGACGTGATTTTATAGCATAATCCCAGAATGTAGTTGCGGGGAACGGTAAGTATTTGTTAATCGGATTAAGTGGATAAATGTCCACCGGCCATTGACTTATCCAGACAATATTTTACGAGTTTATTCACCGTGAGGTGAAAGGTTTTTGAAATAAAAACTAGGGGTGTATTAAATAAAGGTTATGTTTTATTATAGTGCAAGTAATTTTCACAAAAATGTCAAAGGCCAGTACTAAAAATATTAAAATCTTTACGTGTACCGTAAATTCTAAGAAGTAGTAAATGAAATGATAAGTACATAGATAAATTTGTCTAAATCTTCTTAATTAAGACAAAAAAATAAGACAGATTACAAAAATAAAAAAAGGCCAGTCGTGGCCGCAGCGGCACAAGGTATGACTGTAAAACCGACTGGTTGTGGGTTCGATCCCCACTCGATGAGATGAAATATTTACTTAAATTTATATTTGCATTTCTTCGCTCTGGTGTCGAGGTTAAAGGCGGCGTTGAGTTCTGCCACTCAACACGCAGTGTCTTAACACTAGGTTCCCTCTGCCTACCCTGCTGTGTGCGGGATACAGCGTGAAGCTAACAGATTACAAAATTTCTCACAAATAAGTAACAAATATCAAGACACGCACAAGGGGGTCCAGCCAAGTTATAAAAGTGGAAAAGCGCAATATGTATTTTACACGAACCATTTCAAGCTACTTCTAAGCATTTCAAAACTCGATCAATTAGTATACATGCACGAAATTTTGCAAATAAGCTGATAATATATTTAAGATTTTGAAAATTGAATGAAACTAATTATTGTAATTAATTATAAAAAAACTAATTATTAATAAAAAAACTGTTATTTTTGTAACTCACTCACTCTTCAATAACCTAACCCACTTCTAGGTAACTTAGAAGTTGATATTTTGTACCAAAGCAGACTATTATACATTTTTACAGGAAAAAAACTGAATACTGATCAATGATAAAAAAACACTATATAGAAAGTAAAAAAAGTAGATATAAAAATTTTATCAAATAAAATATTAAAATGAAACGATTTATAAAATAATAAAATATTCATGATTAATAGCTCAAATTCAAATTATAATTATATTCCATCAAAAACATAAATATGAAATGAGAGCCAAGTTAAATGCTTAGTAATACATCTTTCTCGACTTCACCGACAAAAGAATGTGAGATCTATATAGTATATTCACTTGGTATAAAATTCAATCTCTATTTTATACCACCAGACACCAAACCAAATATTAACCTAATAGCCCAGTACAAGCTGAAAGCATATTGGCTTGCTGATTGTCAAACGAAATTTTAAACTTTTGTCCAGATTGAACACAAAATAGAAACCTATATAGATATTCTATTCATTTGTCGGCAAAGTCAAGAACGACGTATTATTTCGAAGTTTAAATTTGCTCTCATTTCATATTTATGTCATTAATGGGAAGATTTTATACTTATCTTAAAAATAAATAATTTGCACTGTCTGTCAATAATAAATTCTCTATCTTTCAATACTTCCAGTATTAAAGATCAGTTCATATTTAAATAATAATAAATACGAATTTCACAATTTGTGTGAACTTATAATTTACGATTATTGCATATAGCTGAAGAAATCAAATATCCGTGTATATGTAAAATAAATATTTCAACTCACTCAATTATTGTTTTACGAATTTAAAACCAAAAATATACACAATCTCTTTAATTAAACAATTTATTATAAAACCAAAATCTCTTTGAAGATCTTCGTTACCGAATAATAAATTAACAAGAGGTCTCCATCAAATTTTCCTTAACAAATGAGTCCAGCATTTATCTCCATTTCCAATGTCATCTTGCTAGATTACGTGACGTTTTAATAGGTTACCATTAGCATATGAACGGTCGGGTTGAAGGATTACGTGTTAATGGTATCTAAGATGTTAATATCTCATGAAGAGTTAAGCCTGTGTGTCAGTAATGTCAGTAATGGATTATTCAAGACGTGGACGAAGTACAAATCGGTCTCGGGGCCCGGCACGTACTAATTGAATTTTGATAGCTATGTAGGCTTAGTTACCGCTCGGCTATTTCAGCGCGCTTGGAACTGTCCTCAATCATTCCGGTCTGATTATTTTATATGAAGTAAAATAGGTTGAAAGGAAAGGCTAGAAGGAAATTGTATTGTCCGGTTGATATATTCTATGAGAGCTTTCGGTACGATTCGCTTTAATTCCAAAATTTCGTTTTAATTTTGTTGCTGAAAATGTTAAATTGTGTAAAGGTTTTCTTTTTTTTATATATTTTGTAATAGAATTACAAAATATGATACATTAAAAAAATCATTAAAAACTATTAATTAGTGTAAAAATAACAAAGATACTCAACACGCAGTGCCTTCAGAATTTGGCGGAAAATGGGTGGGAACTAGACTTCCTCTATCTACCCTGCTGTATGTATAATTACTTAAACTTACGCTACGAAACAAATATCTAAACAAAAATAAAACCAGAAGAGACAGCTATTAAACCGCTGGTCCTACTCTCCGAAACAACCAAACTAAGGGATTAAAAATGTTCGGGCACTAAAGTCGCCTCTGGAAAGATTTCGATGACCCTTCAGTGCGACGAACTCCATCGCTCATTCACTTTTACGAGGCACAGCCTGAATACTGTCTACATCGATACAACGGCTACAACCATACGCTATCCCGTATTAACACCAGACCATACTTCACATACATACTCATACTTGTTTAATCTTGTCCAAAAAGGCCTTGAGGAACTCTTAATATAAATTACAATAAAAAAGGTCAAACGACCAAAGGGTCTTCCGTTATTGGCCATGTACGCGCCGCAATTTTCATATTTTCTCTATTGAATGCTTTTTTCGCACAATGAAAATGGATCCCCATAGTGCCAGTAAACTATAGTAATTTGGAAGGTTATTTACCGTTGTATAGTTTTTTACCCGATATTGTTTTTCGTGTTTCATAAAATGTGTGCAATATTTCAAAAGTATGGCCATTTCGATGGATTTGTAGGCAATTCTTGAATGTATTGTGCATATAGGTAATATAAAAGTTGAAAAATGAACCTGTATTTAGCTTTTTTTATTATAAATTACAGTGTGATATCAAAAAACTTTTTTTTTGCTAAAGGATGCAGACTATACTCGTATATGATAACTTTATTGATACTATATATATGGTTTCATTCGATATATTTTTACGAGTGTCCATCAACTTCTTCGTCACATGTAAACTGATTTTTAAAAGAGCAACTTTTCCTAATAGTTTCATTACCATCAACTCTGATCTTATTAATTTAGATCTTATTTACTACTGATTTTTTCCAAATTTTATAGGCTTGTACTATGTTTTTGCTAAGCTAATGTTGATAGGAAATGTAACTACTAAATAGTGGACCGATGCCGAAATAACATTCACAGATAACTACTAAATACACAGAATATAAGCTAAAGAAACGTATAAAAAAATATACTCCAGTTGGTACCAATGTCTATAATAATAATAATAATATTAATTTAACTGTATGTTTAACTCAATATTTTAATTTACACAAAGTTACTAAATTTACAATTGTTACTTTGAAATAATTCAAATATTATTGTCTATATATATTTTTTTTTATAAATGTACCTTAAAGTGATGTCTTCGCCTTTACATTTGTTTTGAAGTTATTTTATCGTAATTCCTTTATTAAACGCAGCTCTTAAGAAAACGATGATTCAATTGTAATTTTTTTATTGATATTTATATTTAATTTCTACAATTATAAATTAATCTTGACATTGACAGTGAATTGTAGTCTATTTTTCTATACAATTTAAATTATTTGTACAAATTTTTTTTTTGTTCGTGTGTAGTGAGAAATTTCAACGAAACATATCTTTTGCAGTAATTACTTCAGTTGTGCTTTCCCAAAATGAGCATGTCAAATAAAATGTTCTCGACTTTTTAAGGGCTATTTTGAGCTTTAAATGACCTTTTATTCACTGCCCTGTGCTAAGAGGTTGAATGAATAAGTCTTAGGAATTGGTTCAATTTTTTAAATTGTCACGATCAGCACTGTATTTATACCAAATTAATTTTAATTTTTTTTATAGAATCTTTTTAAAATATAATTAACAGTTAGGTACCAAATTAAACTTTATAATGTATTGTATATTGTAATAAGTATAGAGGTTATAACAAAATATGAAATATAAGTTGTCGTAAGAAATAATCGTTTAATTTTAATTTAATATTACGATCGTTTTCTTATTTTTTTTTTCCACTATTCTATTAAATATTTTTTTATTCAAAGTGAGCTACTGAGTTGTAAGCTTATAAATCACACTTTGATTAACATTTTGATTTTTCTCCAGCTTACAAAAGACTTAATACATACATAATTACAATAAACGTCACACTGTATCCCGCACACAGCAGTGTAGGCAAGGAGAGGGAATCCAGTGCTAAGACACTCCTTTCACCATTTTCTGTCGAATTCTGCGCAGACATTCCGCGTTAAGTAGTGGAACTCAACACCGCGCTTTTCCTCGACACCAAAGCGAAAAAATTAAAACGTCAAATATTACGTTTCTGTCACGTTTACAGTCACACTTTGTGCCCCTGCGCTGACTGGCCTCTTCGCATTCTTCTCGTCTCAATAATTACCTAAAAACTAAAAATACTAAATTCGCTTATAAATTAGACCACACGTTTAAATGTTAAGCTGTCGAAGTAACCGCGGTCCGGCACTTGTGTCGAGAGCGGCATTATGAACCGTCTGCTCTCCTCAACCCTTGTTCAGAATCAAATTGAAATTTAAGAAATACACTATTTCAACCAGCTATGTATATACTTTAGGTACTCTTATAAGAATAACCTATTTTATAATATTAAGTGGCAACATTTCGATTTTTTTCAGTATGCACTATATATTACTTTTTTATATGATTCAACCTACTTAATTTTTTTCAGCTTCACGCAGGGAGACGTGTATGTAGATAATTAGAGATAAGTGTAGTGTTAAGATACTGCGCTCCCCACTTTCTGCCCAATTCTGGAGGCATTGTAAGGTCGAGCTTTACCTCTACACCAGAGCGAAAAAATGGAAACATTTAACATTTAATTTCTTCGAGTGCGAGTCGAACCCACAACCTGTCGTATAACGACTGGTCTCTAACCTACTTGATATATTACAAAAACTGTAATCTCCTATAAGTATACCTCTTTAAACTTCGATTTGTCTGTCGATCTATATAAGCATGTAATTGAGCTCATGAATGTTACTAATCAAGGTTTTTATTTTTTAGGTAATAATTTGACAATACGAAAACTATTTAACAAAAAATTTCTTTCGACTTTTACTGTCTATTGTCTAATATATAGACAATCTGGTCTTAAATATTAGAGTTTTTTTATATTAATTTACTCTAGAACACTGAATAACAACGTTTTATGTATTTCGTATATTTCGTAATTATGAAAAATTAAATATATACATTCTCGTTTCTCTCTCATTTCTTTTTCAATATAACCAAAACGTATCTACATTGAAAAAGTCTCCAAAAAAAATTCTATTCATAAGTATATGATAACAATGAAAGCCTAAGAAAATATTATATTTTAACGTATTCTACAATTACGAGAATATAATAAGACCCATCAGAGAGAACGTCTAGGGACCCGTCTGCATATTTAGGCCGAGGCCGGAGTATTTACTTATGAGAAATAAAACATAAATTATTCAACAAACGCGGCGAGCACACGTTTCATCTTCCACATTGAATAAATATTTGAACAGAAATACTCATTTAACCTCATTTCGTAAATTAACAGCGGAGATTACCCCCGCACGATAAATTTAAAGAAAATAATCCTGGCTGTATAATATTTCGTGTCGTTTTAATTTTTACGCAATTACCGTTGTATTATTATTAACATGGCCGCCGGATTCTCTTTTGGTTTTCATATTTAATTCGTGTTAATTTTATGTGATTTTACGGAGAAAATATTTTGTGATAAAAGAATATTTTTTACGGCGTCTGCGTTTGTTGCTAGATTTACTCTGTTCATTTGGAAATCGTTCGTTAAGAATTCAAATATCTTCGAATGATTTCTAGATCCTTATTCTTGTTCTGGTGACTCATACAAGAATTATCGCGAGATGAACCATCAACCCTGCGTCTCCCTCTATATTAAATCAAATAAATCAGCTTCACGTATCCTGCACACAGCAGGGTAGGCAGAAGGAATTTAGTGTAAGACACTCCGTTTCCCCACTTTCTGCCGAATTCTAGAGGCATTGCGTGTTAAGTGGCAGAACTCAATGCCGGCTTTGCCTCGACACCAGAGCGGAGAAATGGAAATATACATTTTTAAGTAAATATTTCATCCCCTCGAGTGGGGATCGAATCCACAACCAGTCGATTTTACAGTCACACTCTGTGCCGCTGCGCCACGACTGACCTCAATATTAAATGGATATATTAAATGGATATAACTGCAATAACGTGTAATGTACTACCTATCAAAGATATACAAAAAAAAATACAATTTACTACCGAAACGGAAAGCCGTAAACCAATCTTAACTATCAGATTTTTCAAGATTTTGCGATTCACGGCAAAATTCGCATTTCACAAGTTAAACAGCGTCTGCAAATATCTCTCCGAAGCAGATGCACTTGACAGGCTATAGCGTCCGCGATTCAAAAACACTTGGATAAGAGCTATTGCTTTTTGCGACTTTACAGTACCATATATATATATATATATATATATATATATATATATATAGTTTAAGCTAACTTTTATGGTACTTAAAAAGATGATAGCATTAGCTATGTAATTTATTTATTTCTGACTAATATTTTCATTTTGAATAATGTTGATTGAATTTTATAAAAAAAGCCAAAAATTATAAATTATAGATTTCAATATAATGTTGTAATAAGGTTATATCTACTAAGTTGTTATTCAAATAAAAAAACGCGTTATCATTATAATTACCTAAGGAGTTTTTACTTTAGATTACTCAGCACGCAGGATTTTTAGCTGAAAACGAAATGACAAAATATAAGATGTCCATACCTACCCCTCAAAAATCATAACTAGACTTTATTACCGATGAGAACATACAAAGTGTTTTTGTTTTAACCACTTCAAATTGAAGCACAGTTTTAAATACTCTATAAAAGCCTAATACAATTAAAAGAAAGAGAGTATGCCAAATAATTTATAAAATTATCGTTGTAAAATAAAACGCCATTTGTTAAGAACGACGCACACGGATACTAACCTATCAAAGCGACAACGTCGCACACGCCTTATTCACGAAATCGAGTCGTAGGCTTTGGCGCAAGTGAAGTTGAACGTTGTTTAGTAATGGAAATACCCCTTTCTCGTTCTGGTATGTTTTTTTGTGAATGAAAATGGTAAATCGGCAACGCTTAGTAGTATTTTTGTAGTAATCTGTATGGCTGTGTGTATATATGCTGATCCCGAAGCGTAGACGCTTCCACCCTGTATATCAAAAATCGTATTTCACTTTTTATATATTTGCTTTCTGGAAACTAATTGTAGTCCATGGATTTTTATACAGCTTTTATATTATGTTTCAATATAAAAAATATAAGTTATTTACATTTAAATTTGTACCGAAATCTAAAATGCTTAAAGAAAAAAAAATGTGTATTAACTGTTTCTAAAAAAATTGTTGATTATAAATGTTATTATTATTTATTGAGGCCGGTCGTGGCGCAGCGGCACGAGGTGTGACTGCAAAACCGACTGGTTGTGGGTTCGATCCCCACTCGAGGAGATGAAATATTTACTTAAATTTATATTTCCATTTCTTCGCT
>DWQW01003812.1:0-21513 GCA_018249695.1 Heliconius erato demophoon | reverse complement strand
GTAAATCAGTAAAATCGATCACTGAAAGTCCAATAAAAATCAGTTCAGTTATTCTGGACATTAGCTCGGGGAAATAGAAAGGCAGACAGAGACAAAAAATATAATATTTTTTATTGTATTTAAGTATTAAGTAAATAACCACATGCACTTGCAAAAACATAGCACAACACATTTAATTTTAATTCTTTTAAATATTTATTTTACTTTGATGATATTAATAATGTAGCTGGTTTTGTTTAATTTTTTTAATAAATATTTTAATATGATTACGTTTACTTATAAATTTTTTCATTCAAATTAGATATTTTCAAAAACAATTTCATAAATATATCTAATAAGCATTCGTATAGTTCAAGCGGGCGAAGCCGCGTCCGGGTCCGCTAGTACTTATATAAATTGTAGGTATTCCAATAGATAGTATCGCTATGTATTTGCATTTCTCATCAGTCAACTATAATCTGGCGGTAAGTAGACACTGGAGTTAGAGGTCTTAACATTGGGTTCCCTCTACCTACAAGGCTGTGTGCGGGATACAGCGGAAGCTGATTTATTTTTTAATCACATGAAACATATGAAGGTTCATAAAATATTTCATATTCAGATGTATGCTTTATTCTGCATAGCTGGGTAGACGGAAGTTCTAGTGGAAGACACTCATTGTGTATCATGCCTTGTCTCCTTAGAAATGTATATTTAACTATTAAAATACATAAAAACAATTATTGCGAGACAAAATTTACCTTGTTTATGATGGTGCCTATACTTAGTTTTATTTTAAATTTCCAAGTTAAAGGAAAAGAGAAACTTGCAAGTACTAGGTATACCATAATCTACCAATATTTAAAAAAAAACATAAACAACTTAGTCGTTACTCTTATTTAAAATATATATCTATTATTAGAATATTTTCACATTTACTTTATTATATTTCTTAGGTGTCAGTCACCGTACTTATAAAAGTTGACAAACTTAAAATTACGTGCATATGGTCTCATTTTGTATCAAATGAACTACAATTATGTGTTTGTAATAATTGTTATGTTCGAATTCTTTCTTTTATTTGTAGTAAAAGTTTTAACTTTTTGCCAATTTTCACAATTGTAGGCCAACGGGAAATACTTAATGCACGTAATTAAAATTATTACTATAGAGAATAAATTTTAATAACGCGGCAAATAAAGTTGGTAAACATATTTTTGTGGGTATATGCACCCATCTTGTCCAAAATGAACTACAGACATAAGTTTGTAATTATTTTTTTTATGAAACACTTTTTGTTTTTTTTTATTTGTATTTTTTTTAAGGTACGGAACTCTAAAAACGACGCTGCGCTTTGTCTACAGAGAAATGCATTCATATAGTACACAAAAAGTAACGAAAATATGAGATTTTTGAGTTCAACCAAAACAAAAGTAGATTTTTATAATATTAGTACAGCAAGTTAGTAGTAATTAACAGGGTGAAGTCGGGTCAATTTACGAATAGTAGATTTGTAGAGACAAGGCTTTTACCACGGCCGAACACAGCTTGACTTACAACCGATTAAGAGAAATAAATCTTTGTTTTGAATATTTCTATATACATATTAATCGAGGCCGCCATTAATTTGATGTAGAATTTAATTTATATGCATTAAGAATGTACGGCGCATATAATTTATCGCCGTATCATTACGTTCGCTTGTCTAAAAAAATAATAAACAAATAAATTTATTCGTATATAAAATAGTTATTAATTTAATAGTTTTAATGCAATATGTATATAAATTCATACGACAATGGTAAAAAGCGGGATTTTTCCATTTTACGACCTCAATTCCACGTATAGTATTATAGTAGCCTTTTAAAGTAATTCTATAAATAAATGTACTAAATAATAATTTAAAAAAATACAGATTTTAAGTACTTTTCAAATGGAAAGGGAAAATTTACCTTTCCTACATGTATAATATAGCATTTCCTCTCAAGAAATACGTGAATATGTCAAAAAAATATTAAAATGGTTTTGATGAACTTTGAAATATACTTTTGTCATCATTTTTCTTTTGTCTCGCATTGTCAACTTTACATTAGTATATAATTGTAATTTTACATTGAACAAATATATTAAGAAAAATAATGTATTGTCATAAAAAAAAAAAATTGGCATAAATGAAATCGATCAATCAATAGTTTACAACGTTTATAAATCTGCCCAATTTAATTAAATTAAGATAAATGTGTTTATGATCTGTCTTGTAAATATAAAAGATAACAATTTCGCAGAACTCGTTAGCTGCCCATCGTATTTTTCACTAAGATAGTGACGTATTAGTAGAAATAATAGCAAATAAATAGAGCTTTTTGCCAAATGCGGAAAAATACTAGCCAGGAATCGACCGTTTCAATTTATAAAACGGTGTAATTTTAATCTTCTTTATTTTAATTTCAAAATATATTTATATATATTTAAAAAAAAAAACAATTATTTAGAATGTTTTAGACTAAATTATGGAAACAGAGGTATTTCAGTTACAATGTTCTTTTAATGAGAGATGGATTACTATTTTTTGAGTTTACTAAGTTTCGTCTACTTGTCTCGTAAAATACGAATATTTTACGCGTAAGAGTTTTTACGCGTAGTAGTTTAGAGCGTAATTTATTTATAAATTAATATAAAATATTAAAAAAAAATGATAATGACATTCTATAATAAACCGGCAAACTAAAAAGTAAATTAAAATGCATATATGCATATATGCATTGGCAGAAATTTTATGGAGAGGTATAAATATTAATAAACATTATATATCCATATCAAAATCACAAAATATCGAACCTTGAACATTCGCTCAAATTGCATGTTACCCTTACAAACGTTAATAAGAGCTGCGATCAAAGTTGGCATTGATTAAACGAAACCGATGATTATCTTCAAGATAGGGCAATCAAGAATTAACATGTTAACCTAGCTTGTAAATTAATTATAATTATTTTTTTTAATAGCATCAAGCTTTTTCCACATACAGTAGTTAAGACACTGCGGCCTCCGTATCCCGCCCTTTGTGGGTTGAAAGAGCCTTAATGAAAACTGAGTGGAGTCTTAGAACTAAGTTATATGCTAGGCTATTCTATGCGGGATATCTATGTATCACATGGGCATCTTAGGGTAGAAAGGAGTCTAATTTTATATATATCAAAAAAAAAAAAAATTAGCCTCACGCTGTATCCCGCACACAGCAGGGTAGGCAGAGGGAACCTAGTGTTAAGACACACCGTTCCCCACTTTCTGCCGAATTTTGGAGGCATTGCGTGTTGAGTGGCAGGACTCAAAGCCGCGCTTTGCCTCGCTCGACACCAGAGAGAAGAAATGGAAATATAAATTTTAGTAAATATTTCATCTCCTCGAGTGGGGAGCGAACCCACAACCAGTCGGTTTTACAGTCACACTTTGTACCACTGCGCCACGACTGGCCTCAAATCTTACTTATCTTAGGTGTTAAATATTATCCTAGGTGTCAAATTGATGGATAAAATACGAAACACCGAACTTGCTCTCTCTGGCACAAAAATCGCTGACGTCGGTATTAAAGCTGCTGCGCTGAAATGAGACTGGGCCGGACACGTCTGCCGCATGCCTACAGTCTTGGGCGAAATCTTCAACCAGCTGGATTCTAAACTCTAAAAGGAGAATTGGCAGTTTGAAACGGAGATGGCGAGACGAGCTGGACCATTACAAGCCTGACTGGTGTTTAATAGCTCAAAATAGACCAGAGTGGAAGAAATGGGGAGGCCTTTGCCCATCACTAGGACAGAAAGTTCAGGCAAGGAAAAATACATATAATACATTTTTAAAACAAAAAAATTATAAAAACTAAGTACATTTAGTTCCAGAAGTCATTACACTTCAAATACAGTTACAAGGCCGAATCGAAATCACACACGGAAGGTTTTATATAGTGCGCCTGAATTTACTTATCTTTTGTGCATATTTTATTTGATAATTTCTTAATACAGAAATGAAATAATAAAATCAAATTCAAAACTACTGAATTATTTTAATGTACAGAAAATTAGAAAAAAAAAATACTGATAGCTATTTTAATTTACGATTTAATTTAAGATTGAAAATACGTCATTTTGGGTATCGGTGCCAATTTTTATTAACTTTTAGCATTTGTTCAATGTGCTGAGTTGTCTATTAATTGACAATGTTATGTATGTTAAGAAAAACATTAATAATTTTACCAAAATTGGTGATTTTCATAATATTAATACTAGAAATAGGCAACTGTAACTCGGTTGCATCGAATTTGTAATTCTTTTATGGGACAGTGTGTACGCTTTTACAATAGGATCCCAGAAAACGTCAGAGAATTTTCTATATCACGATTTAAAAAAGACGTTTATGTGTTAAAAGTTATTACCAAATTAATGATTTTGTAAATGATAACACGCCTTGGGAATGAAATGCTCGCTCCAGTCTGTTTCAAAAATATCATTGTCACAAATATTTAGATATGTATTTGTATAAATTTATAAAAAAAATAGGTCCCGCTGAGTTTCTTGCGCCGGTTCTTCTCAGGTCTGAGGCATTATTAACTTTAGTGAACTGGTGAACTATTTGACGTTCAAAAAATGAAGCATGTAACTTCTTATTTTGAGTAAAATTATTTGAATTTGAAATTTCAATTAATGTTATTTATTCTCGGCCGGCACCGCCCACTCATACTTAAATAGGTGTTAATGTACAAATATTTCGTGGCCTTCAAAGACCTACCATTTTATAAGAAACAAAAATTCCTTAATATTATTAGAATAAACCAAAATGTCGTCTTTGTATATATATATTGCTTCTCCAAAAAGTTTTGAATGCGACCTCCTTTTTAAATTGGATAAAATTAAAGTTATTGATTTATTATTTTTTAGAGTTCGCTTAAACTACGTACAATATTAATACTTTTTTAAGTATAAGCTTTGTCCCGCTTAAAGCAATATAGGCAGCGATTGTAAAGATACCCCCGTTTCCCGTTTTCCACTCGTATTTGGACGCTTTGAGTCGGAACTCAACACTGCATTCAGAGCGATGAATTGAAAAAAAAAGACCTCCGAATGAGAATCTAACCCACAACTATCGCGTTTACAGTTCGTCGCTGTCCCGATAGCTTCAATATTGATACTTATTTTTTGAAACATTTATATAAGTTGATAACACTACAATTCTAGGAAATAGAGACGGCAAGGTGTGTATGGCAACATAATTACAAATTCTTTTTACCGTTTGACTACGAAATCTTGGGAACACAAAAAATACAAAAGAAACCGTTGGCATCGTACAGAAATATCTACTTTTATTAAAGTTTTTATTTACATAAACCGTTCTAGTACACAGAACGTGATGATTTTGGGTTTAAATTTTATCCAATGATTGAACTTTTAAAAATTTTAATTTTAAGAATTTTCTCCAATTCCTATTCGGTTCCGCGTCCATGCGCCCGAAGACAGCTTACATAAATTTAAAGTGAATTCGTGTGAATGATGTATGTATACCGTAGTAAGCTGATACATACATAAATTCAAGATTTTTTTTATAATACAGTTAGTTACGATAAAAAGTATTAAGTTCTGTTTCTAAACATCGCAATGTCTCTAAATCAGCGGAAACTATAAATGGATCAATATGTCGAGATATTGATGCTCTACTGACCAAGCAAAATTCGACCAACATACATGATACATGACCGATTTATAATTTTTTTGAGGTGGAATACAAGTCGAATTAACCATTTTTTATCTATTTTTTGGATACACTAACTAGAGTGTAAAAATATTGTAAAATCCTTTCTTTTTTCAAATATTAACCAGTTTTGGGATATTTTTCGCCTACACTCACGTCTTTTTAAATATCTATCGATTCGTCGATGGGAAAAGGAACCTAACGCTACATTCTACAACATTTCCACTTTCCAGCCATATATAGAAACATCACCAAACAACCCTAGCCAAACCGCAAAATAAAATAGTTTTTATTTTATTTTCTGGTTTATAAAGACATTCCGATCACCACTTTGCGTAAGAATTTGAAACGTTTTGGGTGGCGAAATAAGGCCCTACTAGTGCGAGGAAACAAAAATAATTATTTCGTGGAGATCGAACACACAACCAGAGATAATGTGGTGCAGTCCTACTGCACCACATACCTATAACTATGTATTACATCTATTTATATAACATTTCTTGTTTTTAATAGCTACATGCTGTATCCCGCATATGGCGAGTACGCAGAAGGAACCTGGGAAACTATTGTTAAGACACTCTGTTCCCCACATTCCGCTGAAAGACTTTTCTAGAGGCATTGTTTGCTGAGTGGCGGAACGCGACGTTGCGCTTTACCAGAAAATGAATAAAGATATTTAATTCCCCCCAATGGGAAACGAACCCACAATGGTTGCAGTTACAGTAACACGCTTGCACCACGACGGCCTAACTACATAACATCTTAATCACAATTTGAACAGGAAACAAGTGTCTCAACAATACAATAACATCTCCATTAAGTCCAAAGTGACATAAAGTGGTGTACCTATACAATACGCCTCACATGGCCAAGTCGCATTGTCGCATCGGTATCAGTACAATGCCGGTTTAATTGCGCCTTTGTTGCTGTTTTGTTTCTGTGATTTATTTACGTGACTTATATATGTATATATATATATATATTTTAGCTTCACGCAGTATACCGTATGTAGCAGGGTAGGCAGAGGGATTTAACAGATAGTGTTAAGACACTCTAGTGCCCACTTTCCGCTGAATTTTGTAGGCATTGCGTGTTGAGTGGCGGAACTCAACGAAGCAGCATATATTTGTAGCTGAATATTGTCTCAGTGTATGAACGGCTAATGAGAAAAATATCTTTGACATTTTAAGCGTTATTCCACGTTTAGGAAAGAAAAATACTCGTTTAGAAAACATATAAAAATTTGGACGCAGCGAGATTTTAACCCGCGCCTCCAAGATTTCCAAGAGGCGCGGGTTCAAATCCCGTTACGTTCAAAACTTTTATACGTTTTCAAAATAAGTATTTGAGAATAATATCTACATTCTATTGTATTTTGATAAACTAATCTAGTTTATCAAAATACAGATTTTTGATCTGCTTGAGCTATATACCATTTTATGTCTAAATCTTGTTTGTGCAAATCTTTTTAACACTCTTAAACACTTTAAAAAAATACTAACAAATAACTTTTAAAGATCATTTTTGAAGTAATATAACAGACAAACGATTGTAGCGCATAGGACAAAAGACAAGAAAGTCCTCAAATTTTCTTTCATATTTCCCCGCACAGCTTCTAAAGCCTCTAAAAATTTGTAATTTATACAAGATAAATTAATGAAAATAGTAAACGTAATTACGTTAAATAAATAGGCATTGATTTTGACCCACCTACGACGGAACCTTCCAAGGTTTCTCAAAGCCCTTTTAGGTGGACGTGAAGGACAGTTTCAATAACATATGTCAAGGAAGCACGATTAAATTTTTTCATCCGCACCTAAGTTCGATCAGTATAAGTGTAAGTTTTATATGTTTTCAGAGTTCCGCGCCCAAAGTGTAAAATCGTGTGTCACCAGGCTGTAGCCTGTATCTCATGAACTGTGATGGTAAGAACTAAGCTTTGTACTTGAACTTTTCATAGTTAATATATGTCTATCTAAATTTAAATGATTGTAACAGGGGCATTTGGTATAAATTTTCTTAAACGGTTTGTAGTGATTATTTATTTATGTGGAGTCAGTATATTGAAACGGTTATATAATAAAATGAAATAAACTCAAATTCAATTTTGATTTCTTTTAGCGTCACGCTGTATCCCGCACACAGTAAGGTAGGCAGAGGCAACCTAGTGTAAAGACACTCTGTTCCTCATTTTCCCCCGAATTCTGGAAGCATTGCTTG
The DNA here is from genome assembly GCA_018249695.1 of Heliconius erato demophoon. NCBI lineage: Eukaryota > Metazoa > Arthropoda > Insecta > Lepidoptera > Nymphalidae > Heliconius > Heliconius erato. Next base: position 13,578 of record DWQW01003812.1, on the reverse strand, counting down.
TTGACTGGCGGAACTCAACGCCACGCTTTGCCTCGACACTAGAGCGAAGAAATAAAAATATTAAATATTTCATTGCTTCAAGTAAAAATCGAACTCACAACCTGTTGCGGTTACACCCTTTGTTCCCCTGCGCGACGACTGACTAATATTGATATACTATGGATTATATGTGCAATACTTAACTAGAGGCAAAGGTCTACCTATACGATGCCTGTGAGTCACACGGGACTGGTTTTAAAGATACAACGACCGCACTGCTATGTTACTTCACGGTCTACATTAATCCTTCACGTTATTTTACTTGATTCAATCAAGTAAAATAACGTAAAGTATTAATATTCGTTATATTATTGTTATTTAGAGCTCATAATCTTAAGTGTTTAAGTAAATAAGCTATTTTTAGTTCTAGCTTAACATTTCATCACGCATAAAAGCAGAGAGAACCTAGTGTCAAGTGAGCCGAGTATCTACTGATGACACTCAACGCCACACTATGTCTTTCTAGAGCGTGGAAAAGGAATAGTTTACACTCAGAATCGGGATCGAGCCCACAACCATCGCGTTTACAGGGAAATGCTGCCCCATTGCGTCACGACCTCCGCTTTATAAATGCAGTAAATTAATCCTACAGTAAATGTTCAGTCCAAATTCCATATGTAAAATATTGCTTTTTTAACTTCACGCTGTGTCTTGCACACAGCAGAGGGAACCTAGGCAAGGCTCCCCATTAATACACTTCCGTTCTCCACTTTCCATCGTATTCTTGAGGAGTTGCGTGTTGAGTGGTGGCACTTAACGCCGCGCTTCGCTTCGACATCAGAGGGAAGAAATGAAAATATAAAATATTTCATTCCCCGAACCCCGGAACCAAACCCACAACGGACGCGTTTACAGTCGCACGATTGTGCCGCTACGCCATGACGACCTTAAATATTGCATTTTTACTAAAATATTGCGTAAAGATATTTTAGATAATTAAGAATCTATTAATTTTATCTTCATACATAAATCAAAACCAGTTTGCTTTGAATGCTCTTCAATATCGTATGAATTAAATTATGAAATGACCGGATACTCATGATTTATTGTATTCTTTTACTATATGTTTTATCTTTATGCCAAGCTAACTTTTGTCAATGTCTTCGCCCTTGTGATCAAATGGAAATAAAGAATTGTGTATTACACATGAGTCATGTGACATGACATGTTCTACGTTCCCGACATACTGCTACCGCAGGCTCAATGGCTCAATGGCACACAGCAGGGTAGGCAGAGGGAACATAGTGTTAAGACACTGTGTTCCCCACTTTCCGCGGATTCTGGAGGCATTACGTGAGTGGCGGAACTCAATACCGCGCTTTGCCTCGACACCAGAGCGAAGAAAATGGAAATATAAATTTAAATAAATATTTCATCTCCTCGAGCGGGGATCGAACCCACAACCAGTCGATTTTACAGTCACACTTTGTGCCCCTGCGCTACGACTAGCTCAAATAATGTCAATATTTACAATACAATCGAAATTCCGAGTGAAAAACAAATCTACAATTATCACGTTACAGCTAAACGCTTAACCGCCCCAAAATGATGTCATAAGAATTGCTAATAAATATTTTTTTAAAGTTATCCTAAGTCAAATATTTGAACAACATGTAACATATTTAAATTTAATATTTACTTTAACTCTGTTCTCGAAACTATAACCTAATCATTATACGAGGCTACACGCTGTATTCCACACACATATCAGGGTAGCCAGAGGTCCCTCTGGACCTAATGTTAAGACACGCCGTTCCCCACGCACCGGTCATAGCGGGTTGAGTAGCGGAACTCAACGCCGCGCTTAACCTCGACAACAGAGCGAAGAAATGGAAATATAAATTTAAGTAAATATTTCATCTCCTCGAGTGGGGATCGAACCCACAACCAGTCGGTTTTGCAGTCACACCTCGTGCCGCTATAAGTATTTAATTTGAACAATAATTATTTTACACTCCACAATAGACATATGACAAATTATAGCATTTAAAGCATCGAGGTTAGTCAAAATGACAATATTAAAAAAAATTCAAGCCATTTTGCTCGTAGTCATTAAAACATAGTATTTGATGATAGTATTAAATTGCACTGTATAAAGTATAAACGATAAGTCGACATAGTTACGACACAACCGGTGCTATTATTACTGAAAATAGCTGAAAAAAATTACATGAGATAACATTTTTCACGTGCAACTTCTCGTTTAGTCAAAGTCAAATAATTTTATTCAAAATAAGGTTTTTTTAGCTTTACGCTGTATCCCACACACAGCTGGGTAGGCAGAGGGATCCTAGTGTTAAGACACTCCGTTTCCTACTTTCCGCCGAGTTCTGAGAGCATTGCGTGTTCAGTGGCGGAACTCAACGCCGCGGTTGGCCTCGACACCAGAGCGAAGAAATGAAAATATAAATGTAAATAAATATTTTATTTCCTCGAGTGGGGATTGAACCCACCTTACCTTAATACTAGGTATCCTCTGCCTACCCTACCCTGCCTACTTATTAGGAGCGGGATACCGTGTGAAGGTGATTTGATTTGACTTCAACCTTTAATAATGAAGTTTGTCAACATTAATTTGTAAAATTCAATTGAATCGTCTTATTTTGTTTCTGCTAATTTATACGACTTACGCCGTACGATTATTCAAATTTATGTCTATTCTGCTATACGCCAAAATACTCAACTAATTTAACGTGATTTTAATACGCGTCCTAAAGCTTATTAAAATACCTTATAATATTATATTGACTAATTTCGAGCCAAAATTTAACAAACGTATTCTTAAGGTTTAATTGTGGACCCTGGGAGAATGGACGAGACCTACACGTCCAGCAGTGGGTATACCCAAAATTTATTATTTCTTATAAAAAAGGCTGAAAATTAAAGGTTTCATTGTACATTATTATGAGGCCGGTCGTGGCGCAGCGGCACGAGGTGTGACTGCAAAACCGACCGGTTGTGGGTTCGATCCCCACTCGAGGAAATGAAATATTTACTTAAATTTATATTTCTATTTCTTCGCTCTGGTGTCGAGGTTAAGCGCGGCGTTGAGTTCTGCCACTCAACACGCAATGCCTCCAGAATTCGGCAGAAAGTGGGGAACGGAGTGTCTTAACACTAGGTTCCCTCTGTCTACCCTGCTGTGTGCGGGATACAGCGTGAAGCTAATTTAATTTTTATTTTAATTTTTAATTGTACATTATTACATCTATATATTTAATCAACCAACTTCATTTTTAAACTAAAAAGCCAAATTAAAAATGTATTCTTTAAAAGATTAAGAACAAAAATGTTTATATAGTCGAACTAGAAGTTCGTATGATACTGCTCATTCGCATTATCAAAGCCATTATTTTTTTTTAATCTAAAGTTTAATTGCGAGGAGCAAAGGACCACGACTGACCTGAAATTACGATGAATACATCGTGAATACATAATGGTTTTTTCAATACATTTCATACTAAACAATTTAAATGTTGTTTAAATTAAAGAAAAACAGCATAAGAAAAACAGAATATAAATAGTAAAAATCTAATTTCTATTAAAAATACATATAAATAAAAATAAATTACCAAAAAAAAACTTACAATCACCCGTGTTTACTCAACAAAAAACTCTTCACCGAAATCCATTTTTAATGATAGAAAAAAACACAAAATTCCGCTTTATTTAATTATTATTTAATTTTTTTTATTATAAATAATTTAAAAAAAGAAAAATAATCCGTAATTCTATGTGAACAGATTACAAGAGACGCGCGCGCAACGTTTAAACGCTCGTTCAGCTATGCCTAAATGTGTGAAATGTTGGCACTTGGCTCCTAGAGGTACAAGAGAATAAGTAAATTCATACATTTGTGTATATCAATACATACGTCATGGATGGTCTTAAATCTTATTATTTTGATTTTTCATAGGAAAGTTTTGAATCTCTCAAAATGTCTTTCAGTTTTCCCTTTTACACGACATTTTTAACATATTAAAAAACAAAAAATATTTCGTAAAATTATTTAAAAATATATAATAATTTATAAGCAACAATTTAATTTCCTAACAAAACGGAGATCAAATTAATGTAATATTCATTAATAATATTAATATAAAACCTTCAAAAGGTTAAAGAATATTTTTATGGAAGGGTCGTGTTGTCACGCACACATACTATGTATCATAAAAATTAAGTAGTTTTCAATTAAAATTTTCAATTAAACACATAAACTTATCGTGTATGTGAAATTTCAAGGACTATAATTGTAAATTAGAAAATATTATAGAAATTTGAATCAAGCTTGGGGACGTTATGGTATCAAGAGCTAGAGATGTCTTTAAGTCCAACATAAGTCGTTACTCCATCTGCTTTTTGAAGTATAGGAAATATGTAAAGATATGCTATTATACGCCATATCCCAAGCATAGCAGGGTAGGCAGAGGGAACCTAATCTGATGACACCCTGTTTCCATTAAGACTCTTTCGTTCCCCACTTCCCACCGAATTCTGGAGACATTGTGTATTGAGTAACGAAACTCAACACTTTGCCTCGAACCGGAAAAAAAATAAAACTAATAAATATTTCATTTTCTCGAGTGGGAATCGGACCCACGTCCTGCCACGTTCGCAGTCCGAGTGTCCTACGAAACGACAGACCTCAATGTGCTATTAATTAGCCATAGGATGTGCAAACAATGGCGGAACCCAACGCCGCGCTCTTCCTCCCAGGGCAGAGAAATTATGACCTGAAATTTTTTAATGCATAATTACCGGAAGTAGATGATAAGCTCCATATTCCGGGTCGTTACTTAACTGTTTCATGTCTCGTACCACTTCATACATAATGTATAAGGAAAATTTTATTAAGGTAATTAATCTTTCTAAATGCAATGTTATGAAGTAAGTATCTTGTTCTATCAATTAAGAAAGCATATTCACGCTTCCCATATCAGAGTAGGCAAAGGGTAGGAACCTAATGTTAGGCCAACTCGCTTTCGAGACATTGCGTGTCGGATGGCGGAACTCAACGCAGCGCTTTGTCTATAAACGCGAGAAAATATAATAAAAATTGAAATGAACTCAACCATCACAATTAAAATAACTACTATCAATTATTACATGTTTTTACTTTATTTTAGTAATTATAAAACTCTATAACCATATGAAAATATTTAATAAAATGTTATTTTAAAATACAATACTATTTCACTGTCTTACTAACAATATGTATATACATACTTATACAAAACTCTACTACTGAAACATTGAGTACGAAACGAACACATTATTTAATAAGAAAATAAATTAGGAAAACAGCTCTGAAGCTTCAAATTTTCACATTGATTTATTTATTTCAATGCATAAATAAATTTAACAACTAAATACATTTTTTAATTAAAAAAATTGGCCAGGAGAAGAGATGGTGGATGGATGGTGAAAACCGTCGTGCGCGGATAGGTCAGAGTCTTTAAAATTTATTTTATTCTGTTTTAAAGTATTTTTTGTTATAGCGACAACAGAAAAACCTCATGTGTTTAAATTTCAACTGTCTAACTACCATAGTTCCTGAGATACAGCCTGCTGAAAGACGTACAGACAAACAAGACAGCGGAGACTAAGTAATAGGAACGATCATTTTACCTTTTCAGTACGGAACCCTAAAAAAAGCCTACTTCCGATTTTTATTATAAATCTATTTTTAAGAATTCACTTTCTATATTTTTTTTAACCAATTAATTAAATATAATATATAAAATAGCACTCGCATACATTACTTCCATGGCCTACTAGCAACCTTCGTCATGCGAACGATTACACTAGAAGGGAAGTAACACGAAGGGAAAAATATCGCGTCAGTCGTAATAAATTATTATAATCATTGAACATTGCAATAACGTAGACAAATCAACTGAATTAGTTTTAACCTTTTAAACCTCTGTTATATACTCGATTGTTTAAACATCACTCTCCTTGGGTTGTTTTTCGAGGATGTATGTATGCTTTGAAACATATTATAGACCAAAAAACTAAGCGGTTTTTACATATGGGGTGACGTTCAATTTGTCAGAATTGTAGTGGTATACATAGGCTAAATAAATGTGAAAAGAGTGAAAAGAGCATGTCAATAGTAAAACTAAAATATACTGAAACAAATTTATTATTATAAATTTTAAAAAAACTCGACTTCTTTTTATTAATCCAAGGGAAAACGTTAAACTAAACACTTTGAAGTGTTACAGGCGGGGAAAAACACTACTTCATTATTTACTAGCACAGAAAGATCTACAAAACTACGTTTTTACTAACATGTTATATAAACCTTGAACATAAAAGGATATAAATCCGTACCTTTTGGACACCGTCCAAACGCTTTAGCCATTTAAGCTATACGTTCTTGTTCTGCTATTAGCTCAACAAGATATACGAATGTCACAATTTTTATTAAATTTATATACAATTGTCACAATTATAGTAAAAAATGTGTGAAAAGAGGTTTAAAAATAATATTTTCGGTTCAGTTCAATCTTTCATTTGTTCCTAATATGCATATATTAGGCGCCACGTGCAGATACATCCCTAATCTCTATATAGACGAAAAGTACCTAACTATCAACGTCAAAGGTTTAATATTTAATATTTCACCAAAGTGATTATTTATCGGACGTATTTCACAAGAACAATATTTGCGGGAAAATAGATTTTTTTTATTTTACCTTTACCTATTTAAATTTGATAGATATGGTTCATACGACAGTCAACGTATTACCGAATAGGTAATTAGTAGGATAAGCGGGACTTTACCTGTGATAACATTTTGACTATGTTCTCATGTCAATATATTAATATTTTTTTTAGACATAACGTTTTATGCAGTAAATAACAGTTAGACGGAAAAATTTAGTGTTAAAATACTTCGTTTCCGCTCTGTGCCATCGAAGCATGAACACTCATATGTGTGTGTGTGTGTGTGTGTGTGTTGAGTGACAGAACTCTACTATCTCGTCTACCAGAGCGTGGAACTCACAATAATTCATTGTTTCGAATATACATCGTGCTTTAGAGTCACGATCTTTCTCAGTGCTTTATATACACGTACCTACATCGAAATTTTGCATGGAACCGGTGAAAAAAATAAGAAAGGACTGCATTTGCATTTTACTAGTTCTTTTATAAATTGTTAATCTACCTCCTCTCATGTTTCGAAGTACACACGTGAAATTTTAAGTTGGCCGTATACCAATATCAATTACCTTTTTCGAACATTTTTGCGCAATGCATATGTAAATTCTAGTATTTTAGGACAATGCAAGTAAAACTACGTGGCCAGAATATATTTACAATTAAAAAAAATAGCATATAAAAAAATAATGACATCTTGAATAGCACAAAAAGTATTGGCTTTTCGGATTTGTAGGATTGGTTAGTACCAATCAAATAACTGGTTGTCTGTACAGACGATAATTTCACTTGATAACGTCAACTCATAAGTAAACATTGATGAAAAATCGCACATGTTTTAGAGTTGAATTGAATTATTATTTATTAAGAATTGAATGGAATTATCATTATTTTGTATTATACAAATAAGGAGTTCATTAACAATTGTTTTTTTTTTCGATATATTAACATAGATTTAAATATTTTTTTACTTAAAATATTGCAGATTAATAACAGATAACAATGAATGGATAGAAGAAACGTCTCAACCCTTAGGCCGATCGTGCCTCTCTATCGTTTGTTCCGCGCTCTCCCTTCCACACTCGGCTCAGGTGGAACGTGACAATGAGTCATACTTTGAAGTGCGTGCAGCCTGCGTCTATCGATTTATATGACCTTTGTTTGTTGTTTATTTGCGAAGAATTTTATTCGTAAAGACAAAACAACTTTGTGCAGATTTTTTTTATGTCTACTTTTTATTTAACGTTTTTATTGGATAAGTAATTAACCTAAACTTTATATAATATCTAATAATGTTTATTTCATCAACTCTCTTAGCTTTTACTAGAGAAAAGTTTCCAATTAATATTGGCAGTCTTCACTGCCTTATTATTATTATTTTTTAATCCTAAAATCTCTTTGAAGACAAAGGTCATAAAAAAAATATTTTATTATAATTAATAATTGAATGTAGCTACACTCTTTCCCCTCAAAATAGAGTAGGCAAAGTCATAACCTTGTGGTTATGACACTCCCTTCCCATTTTCAGCCCAATTTTCAAAAAATTGTATATTGAATGGCAGAACTCAACGCTGCGTTTTGCCTACCAGAGCGGGAAGATTAAAAAAAATAATGATCATTCGTTCGAGTAGAGATGACTAATGGTTATTAGTCTACAATCAGACACTGTCACGTCAGCCACAACGCGACTGCCTATTGATATTGTAGAGAGAATTGATAAATGAAGTATTTTAAAGATTGTAAAGTTATATCTCTCCTTCGCATTTAATATATTTCGCAAAACGTGTGGTGAATAAGACCTTTAATATATGTAAAAATAATCAATTCGTAATACTAATCGTCTATTTAGTTTTCTGTGAGAGTAGAGACACTTGACGTGAAGTAAATATAGGATTTGTTGATTTTTATGGTAGTCACTAATATTGTGTACTTACCTACATTGAGCTAATTAGCTAAATTGAGTAAAAATATCAGTTTACCTTCACGCCTTATTCAACGTATAACAGGATAGGCAAAGATAAAATTATTATTCAGTGCCATAAAATGTAACAACGTATTGCTATCAATACATTATGTCAATTTATGTAATATTCATAAACATGAGGTAAGTGTCAAAAACATTAACACGTTATAAACAGATATGTAATGTTATATATCTTCACGCTGTATCCCGCACACAGCAGGATAGGCAGAGAGAACTTAGTGTAAGACACTCCGCTCTCCATTTTCTGCCGTATTCGGGAGGCATTGCGTGTTAAGTGGCAGAATTCAACGCCGCGAACGCCGACGAACCTCGTGTTAAACAAAGTTAGACAGCCTTTGCAGATGTAGCCATAAGGAGCCTAGTGTCAACTTTAATTTACACTTTTCACTCATTTCAAACATATGCAATGTTGTATGGCGGAACTTAACGCCACACCTCTCACGATGATATCCAATATATTATATTTTTTTTAAAAACTTAAATATCTATATTCATATACAAGCATTATACACCAATACAACAGGTCTGTTGGCATGCGAATTATTATTTTATTTGCAAAATAACCGCATCCATATTGTATTTCTGAGAAACATCACCGCAACCCAGCGATGATTGTATTTTAAATGTCTGCTAGTTTTGGTTTTATTTTTTAAGTCAAAAAGGGATATGGTAACTTAGATATTATTTTTTAAATATTAGTACTAATATGATTGAATATTTCATAACCTAAATTGTCTACTGTACACAAAGGCACCCTACAAAATAAGAGAAGGATGATGTGAGGAGCAACTTTTCAATATGTAATCTTAAAATTAATATATGGTAAACAATATAGAAAAACGTTGATAATGTAGATTTTTCACCGAATATTCGAGGCACTGCGTTTTGGGTGGCGAAAGTCAACGCCACGTTTTTCTTGTAACTAGAGCGAAGAAATAAAAAAATATATAATAATTATACATTTCCCCAAAGTGGGAATCGAACCCACAACCTTCAGGTTTACAGTCACACGCTTGTGCCACTGCGCCACGGAATTGACATATATAAAAAGTTAGGCATTGGGTTTTGCCACCCAAAGCAATTTGATAAGAGTGACGGGGAGTGAAAAAAAGAGTTACATTCACTATTATTCCGTTTTCGCCTCACAATATCCAGAAAATATGTGAATTAAAAAAACGACGAAACCATAACTTTGAAATATAAGCAATCTATTCTAACATATTAAAGTAGCGCCATCTAGCGGACACAGAGCAAACTAGCTCAATGAATTGAATCAACGAAAACTGATTCTACAATCCAAGCCATTATTTTTACATAGTTCATATAGATCATAAGAGATGGCGCTAGTTGCATTAATAATATGAATGAACTAACATGACTCATACACATTACACAATACACATTTCATGACGTCATTAACGTAGTGTTGCGACAGAAGTTGATTAATTTGTGTATGACGATGTATTTCAGTTCAGAAGTTACTGTTATATAAATTAGCGATACAGTAACTGTAATATCGATGAAGATTAATCTCATGTATTTTTATTATGAATATTTTTAGTGTATATGGTACAGCTATGTAGTTGTTAGATAAATAAAAATAAAAGTTTTAAAGACTGAAATCTTTTAATTTTATTTTAATTAAAAATTAATCTTAACTATATAAAAAAGGGCTGCTAGTACAATGGCCAAGGAGAGTAACAAAACAATGCTCGCTTTGTTTTGTCGCAAAAATGTCGCTTATAGAACAGTGATCTTAGTCGCATAGCTATATATTTAGTTTTACTAAAACAAGATACCATTTTATTGAATTTGAATAAGTAATAAAAACTTATTATAAACAGTTGTACATACATATATTCTTTTTCTAAATTAGCGTATTCATTAGCGGAACCCTACGCCACGATTTATCTTAAACTAATGTATTCAAATAATGTTAATAAACATACACGTTGCCATAGTAACGTGTATGTCATTTTATAAAAAAGTATGTCATGTGTTATATTTATTTTAATAACTAGCGACTCGCCCACGGCTTCGCCCGCTTAAAATACATGATTATTGATTTAATAAGCAGAATTGATTGACAACTATAATGCCTTCTAATATGATTTTTTTACGACATTATCGTCAAAGAAGTTTTGATTGTTTTAAATAAAAAAATACGACCATTGATATTTGATATTTATAAAATATACATAAAGCTAATTACTTATTACACGTATATATTTTTGTAACTTTATGTTCTTTTGACCTATATAATATACACTGTTAAATGTGCTGATGTCAGTGAATTATTTAATTTACTCATTCAGAAACAGCATTAAATGTTAAATTATTGATTTGAAGGATTCATAATATTTTTTGTAATAATTGCATATTAACTTCTGTACAGTTTTTAAATTAGTTACATATATTATATGAACGAACTAACCAAAAAATCTTTGTATTTACTTGATATTTCTTTCAAGATCGTTCTGCATCTCTGTGTTGAATTAATTACGACTGCTTTCAAATGACGATAACTTTTTTTTTAATGAACCGATTTTGATGAATTAAACTTTAGTAGTTAAGTTGAGTTAAAACAAAGCAATTGGTGAAATTTTCAAAAACAAAGCAATTGGAAAATGTGGACAAAAATATGTCGACAGACAGACAAGAAATTAAAAAAAAATCTTTTTGCTTTCTACTATTCTTTTTAAGTGTCCCTCTATCCATTTCAGTCAAAATTACTAAATGTACAGACAAAATATTTTTACTGTCTTTGTAATACTATTATATATAGCGAAAAGATTATTTTTTTATATGCATTTTAAATAATATAAGCATTCCGCACCTATTTTTTTATAAAGTATAGCCTAATTTCATACTCCTCCGCCTGCACAATTATCGTTAAAAAGCTAACGTATACAGATAATTAAAGCTTCTCCACATTAATATAAATACAAACACCAGCTTTTATAATTCCGCGTAGAGACCATTTAAATGCCAATTTCAATTAGGTCGCCGCGATAAATGACCAGATGTTAAACATTCTGTTTATTTGCAGAACAAAGAAAAAATACTGTTATCCGTTACACACGTTGTATAAACAAATAATCTGTATGTAGTTACGACTTTTTTTTAAATGCTTCACGCTGTATTCCGCATATAGCAGGATAAGCAGAGGGAATCTGGGAACCGGCGCATACTGGAGGCTTTGCATTGCGTTTTGAGTGGTGGAACTCAACGCCTCACTTTGCCTTTGACGTGGGCCTCGACTGGACTTATTCCACGTTCATAATTGTTGAGAAATACATTTTCAAAAAAAAAATCCTATTCTAAATATATTTCAAAGTAAACTAGATGACGAGACGAGCAAAGCGGTTCCTTATGGTAAGCATCATGTCTAATTATAATAAACAATTAATGAACAAAAGTTTTCTCAACAACCAATCATTTTTGATACAACCTAAGGGCCAATTTTTTTTCAGTTGCTTCAAGAATGTATATTTACGATTTCATAAACTTTATTAACACAATATTTTATTATATGTTAATAGAGGAAAAGATAAAAAAACTTAAACTTTAAACAGTAAACGAAAGAGAAGCTCTCCGGTTTTAACAACGCTTAGTATAGTCTTGATATAAAAACCCACATTTAACGCCTAAATTTATTTATTTAATAACTTAAATTTATAAAAAGACTCACCTCTGCCCAGAAGCATACTATAAGTGACGATCCTGACATCAGGAGAGGATAGTATGCTGAAAGGAGACTCGTCGCCCAGCTCTCTTGGAATGCTGACTGTGGACAAATATCTTAGTTACAATCGAAAATCTATTAATCGAACTAATTGTAGCCGTTAAGCATATGGAATCTAATCTCTAAATCTATAATCTGGATAATCATTTGATTATGAGGAAATAATTATTATACGTATTACGGATTTTATTGCATTTTTTTAAGATGAAAATCTTAAACCGCCTGAATCGCATATATTTAATATAATTTTTTTTCAAAACCCGACATTTGAAATACTTTACCGATAGTCCGTGGTCCTGGGTAGACTGAAGTGGTATTCGTCTATTAGTTGACAACAATTATACCAGTCTACCTACCACCAACGATTATTTAGTGACTACCGAAATACGAGAATACGAGACAATTATGATCCCTTGTAGCTCGTGTGATCCCTTACCATCAGGTGACCCGTAAGCTCGTTTGCCTTGTCTTTTTCCATAAAAAAAAAATATTCGGTTTAAAAATTTAATTAAAAATGTGTACAAATCATAAAAAGCAATGATCTCATTATTGGGTGTTATTTGTATTTATATGCATGTTTTATTAAAGTTTAACGATTTTTTTAAACAATACTTTTCAATCAATCTTCACTCGCCAACATACGAATTCAGAGCTGATTGAAAACAACTAGTAATTTTACATAATATGCAATAAACGCTTAACTAACATATTTTCTTTCCTTTTTATACTTTGTATATAACCATTCATTACGCAATATCTCTGATTCGAATGGAAAGTGGAGAATGAAGTGTCATAACATTTTATTGCCATTTGTTATCCGAGAAAAAGAGTGAAAGGCGTTTAATTATAAATAGAGTTAAACGTGACTTTGAGATAAGAACATTTGGGTTTGCGTATACAGGGTGGAAGAGGCAGCGCTCCATTTACGGAAACAGCATATAGGGTAAAATATTTCAAACCTATACCTAAAGAAATTAATCAAGATGCCTCAACAGTTTAGACGTAGAATTTTTTTTACATTTCACGATTTTTATCCATACCTGTATTTCGTGTGACGCGATTACGTATAGATCCCAATAACGTAAACACTTACTACTACAAAAATACTACTAAAGGTTAAACAACTTTAAACTTTATCGCCAAT
>DWQW01003811.1:0-21519 GCA_018249695.1 Heliconius erato demophoon | reverse complement strand
CCAGCTGAGAGTGAATTTCTGGGCATCTGGATGGATTAGGGGCGAAATGACCCCTTAAATGGTCGGCAAAGATTTCAGCGCGGTCGTCCGCCATGTACCGGAGGGAACCGTCGTCATGGTATAACGGTCCCACCGGCGCAGGTTTCTTAGTTATTTGGCGGCAAAGCTTAAATAAAGATGTTTGGTCCTCACTAGCTTGAGCAATGCGCACGTCCCAAGATAGGGCGGCAGAATTATCAAGTGCTGCGCGGACAGACTCGATGAGATTGTTGAGTCTCGTCTTGGTCGCAGGCTCCCTCGTCCGCTGCCATTCGGCACTAACACGCCTTTTCTCAGTGATCAACTGGAAAACTTTGGCTGCTGTTTTTGGTAGTCTACGAGGGTGGGGAGGAGCGGCAGCCCCATCCATCGCTTCCTTAATGGCGTTGGTTAAAAATATTAGATATATTAGAGGCCGATCGCAGCCGTAGCGTAGCGTAGCGTCGTAGCGTAGGTCGTAGCGTAGCGTAGTAGGTGACTGTGGTGTGGTGCAGTGGCAGTGGCAGGATCACAAAGTGTGACTGTTAACGCGACTGGTTGTGAGTTCGATTCCCAAAACTAAAATATTTATTTAAATTTATATTTCCTTTTCTTCGCTCTGGTGTCGAGACAATGTGTGGCGTTGAGTTCCGCTACTCAGCACGCAATGCCTCCAGAATTCAGTGGAAAGTGGGGAACGGAGTGTCTTAACATTAGATTATATCTGCCTACCCTGCTGTGCGTGGGATACAGCGTGAAGCTGATTTTTTTATGAAATTTGGAAATGAAAACGTGTCCACAATTTAAAAAAACCTTCATTCAAACATTAATTACATGTCTAAAATGCTTTATATATTTTTTGTATCAAAGAGGTCAGCTCAGACCGTGACTGAGTGAAGGTTAAACTGAATAGGCTTTAGAATTAAAATCAATATCAACGTTATTGTGACATAGTTGGGAAATATCTGTTTAGATAGTATCGCGGTAGTATTAATTTCGAATCCAATGTCAGGATTTTGATGTATCCCGTGCATAGCGGGATAGGCAGAGGGACCCTGGGAACCTAACCGAAATGATACATGACATTTTGTTCCCATTAAGGCATTTCGGTTTCCCATTTTCCACTTAATTCTGGAGGCATTGCGAGTTGAATGGCAGAAATCAACGCTGCATTGCCAGAGCGAGGAAAATATTATTTTTAACATTTTTTAAATGTTAGAGGCCAGTCGTTACGCAACGGCACGAGGTGTGTCTGTAAAACCGACTGGTTGTGGGTTCGATCCCCACTCGAGGAGATGAAATTTTTACTTAAATTTATATTTCCATTTCCTCGCTCTGGTGTCGAGGTTAAGCGCGGCGTTGAGTTCTGCCACTCAACACGCAATGCCTCCAGAATTCGGCAGAAAGTGGGGAACGGAGTGACTTAACACTAGGTTCCCTCTACCTACCCTGCTGTGTGCGGGATACAGCGTGAAGCTGATTTTTTTTTAAATGTTATTTCACACTTAAGACAGAAAAATATTTATTTAGAAAACGTATTAAATTTTGAACGTAGCGGGACTTAAACCCGCGCCTCTTGGAAACTGACCAGACGCTTGTTTTCTAAATAAGTATTTTTCTTTTCTAAGTGTGGAATAACATTTCAAAATGTTAAAAATATTTAATAAATAGCATTTCCTCTTGCCAGGCGATAATTCTTAGTAATTATCTTTGGGTAGCGGAAATTTGTAAAGAAGGCGCGGTTTCGAGTCCCGGCTACGTTCAAATCTTTATACGTTTTCTAAATGAGAATTGAAATGATTAAATATTTAATTTCCTAGTATGGTAATTGAACTTTCAATCGTTCTGTTCATAATCGCGCGCTTGTGCCACTGCGCCACGAGCCACTGTGGAGTCGTTACAAGTTTACTCCGTACAAGTTTACCAGTTCGGATTTGCGTAAAACAAAATACATATATTTTCTTGAGTAATGTACCATTTTTGTATAGCAAAGTGCAGGATCAGGCAATAAAGTTTGATCACGATTCATAAATAACCAGTTTCTACCTGCGGCTTCGCCTCTATGATCAAATGGAAACAACTAAAAGTTGTGTATGAACGATGACGTGTTTTGGGCGTCTAGTGTAACTTTGACTGCATAAAAAGATATTGCATTGAAATTATTTTTTTGACAATTAAATATTTTAACGTAGCGGGATTTGAACCTGCACCACTTGGAAACTATCCAATACCAATGAACACTTAGAACTTTGTGTTGTTAAAAAGCGTATAAGAGTTTCGACGTAGCTTGGCACACCGCCACCGTTTGACACCGTTTGGCCCTATATAGGGCCCAGGTTCTGCCTCATATGGAGTACTGTTCTCATCACTGGGCTGGTGCACCCCAGTATCAGCTTGAACCATTTGATCGCATAAAACGTAGAGCCATTCGAATCATTGGGGACCCAATAATCTGTGAAAGGCTTGATACTTTGGCTTTGCGTAGAGACGTCTCTTCGCTGTGCGTTCTCTATCGCATTTATCATGGGGAGTGTTCTGAAGAACTGTTTGACCTGTTACCTGCCGCCGAATTTTCTAACCGCACAGTACGCCATAAGCTAAAATTTCATCCACATCACCTGGATACGTGGCAATCCACTACTGTGCGGCTACGTAGAAACTTCCTTCCACGCGCCACGGAACTGTGGAATGGCCTACCCGCGGCAGTGTTTCTAGGTCGATATGAGATGGGTACCTTCAAAAAGCACGTCTATCTCCACCTTAAAGGCCGGCAACGCACCTGTAGCTCCTCTGGTATTGCACGGGGTCGTGGCCGGCGGTAATCACTTACCATCAGGTGACCATAAAAAATAGTCCTTTTCCATAAAAAAATAAAAAAAGCTTGATGAAAATGTATGGCTTTATGGTTAGAGCGCTTAGACAGTTTGCAAGATAATAAATACAAAAAGAATTATCCAATTCGGAGTAGGCGTTTCTGAGGTAGGCCCATCGAATCAAACATACTCTTCAGTTTTATAATACTAGAGGTTACACTAACTTCTCAGTAATTTTGCTATAAAATAATAAAGAGAAACGCTAAAAATGAGCAACATCTGCAAAAGTCGAATACAAATTTAATTTTTAATATCTCCGCATAAACCCTTACGTACCCGCCTTTGGCCTCTTACGAATATTTTATGAGAATATAACCATCTGTTCAACCTGGATTTACTTGTATAAGGTATTTAAGCAACAAGAACCACCTAACAATTATAAAGTCATTTGGTCTTTGAATTGTTGAATTTTTAATACTTACCAATTTTGTGGGTTTTAAAGGCTTAAACCAAGGCAGTGATCAGCAATGGAACAGCATTTTATTTATAATGGTGATAGTTGTAGGTATGAACTCCATTAAAAGAATAATTGTATTAAAATGATTACCATTTTTCCGCTCTGCTATAGAAAGCGAGGCGTTGAGTTCTGTTAATGAACAATGTTTCGCTTTCGGGCGAAAGCCAGACCAAGAATGCAATACCCCCAGATTTAGCTAAAAAGTGAGAAATGTCTTAATAGGAAAGGAGTGCCTCAATATTAGGTTACCAGGCTTCTTTGTGGTTGTCTAATCTGCTATGTGCGTGATACAGTTTGAAGCTAAAAAATAAAACGAAGATGAGGGCGTTAGGAAGAGAGAGGAGCCGAAGCTGGGACTACGAGATTTACTAAAGCCCGGCGAGATTTATAAAAATATATAATGTGCCGGATAAAGAAAAATATTAGTCAAATCCCTTCAGATAATCGTCAGATTATAAGATAACGTGTGTAGGGCATGAAGATGAACCATATATGTATATCTTAATCTGACGCGCTTGAGAATTTCAAAATGACGAAATTGTTTTTGCACATTCTAACAATGGCTTCGAGTTTGCGTCACATTCAAATCGTCAAATGAGAGCTTTTTTTCAGGTTCAGTTAACATCTCCTTAGAAAATCTGACGATATTTTTTTCGATATCTTTTTATCATTTTTAACCCTTACTTACGAGGTCGTCCTTCATGGAAGTAATCAAATTATTTTTAAATTTTTAAGAATACGTAGTCCATGGATGATAACAATATCTGACGCGCTCGAGTATGTCCATGAAACAGATTTTTTTTCCATTTTGGAAAATCTATAGCTGATCATCCCACTGATCAAAAGATATACATTATATGTATTTTTTTTTCTTTTTATCATCTAAGCTTCGTAATCCAGTAGGTCTATGACGCTCCAGTAAATACCGATTTAGCATCGTGGGCTCTCGTACTATAAGACGAAAACAAAAAAAACATTTTAATTAAATTCCATACATATTTCACTGAAACAACTTACAAAGTAAACAATATCTTTATAAAATCCGGTAAAAACGTTCATCGATGCGGCGTCGTGTTTCTAAGCACCTGTCCATTATATAAATTAATTTATATTTTTTTGTCGTTCAAGCTTTTATTTAGAAAAGCACCTTTTAAAATTGTGTATTAAATTATATACTGTGGTGTGCAATCGCAGTGAAAGATGACAATTTTTTGACCTACGAAATGGGTTCAATTCCTAAACGGGGGATAAGGAAAACTATATTGCAATAAAAAATTGGTATTATTTTAATTGTTTAGTTCAGTTTTTCTCTTATCACAGAGCGAGATTGGATTCTCACTAGGAAGAATGGCATATTTAGTATTTTCATTTTCTCCCTCTTGTTACGAGAAGAAGAGCGGCGTTAAGTTCCGACACTCAACCTACATGCCTTGGGGATTCGGCGGAAATTGGGGAACGGTCTCAATGGGGAACAGAGTATCTTACCATTAGATTCCCAGGTGTCGTATGCTTATCCTGCTATGTGCGTGATACAACATGAAGCAAAAAAAAAATCAATTTTTATGTATTACCTATATATTGAGAAGCGATATCCACTCAATGTCTTCTCAGCGTGAAAAAGACAAAACAAAAGCAGATTCACGCTTTTTCCTATATTGGAGGATAGGAGGCAAACTATTGTTACATCTACATTTTTCGACAAATTTTCAAGACATGTATGTGCGCTCTTTTTCTTTTCCTTCGTGTCATATGATTGGAATAAATTGAAGTTTTTCATAAACAGATTGAGAAAGCAAACGGACAGCTTGGGCAGACGAGAAAGTGTGCCATTGTTTGTGGGTTGGCGCCACAGTCATACGTCGTATGATCCTCCAGAGCATATCTCCATTTTACGAGATTTTCTTTGCATCGGCCAACTTGGCTATGTAATCGATTTAATGACTTCTAAGTTGGCCACTGCAAGATAGATTGTGCGTTGAATGGCGGACTCAATGCCGCGTCTACTACAGCATGGAAATAAAAATAAAATGAGTAACCAAATCCATAACTATCGCATTTCAAGTTTCCCACTACATCCATTTAAAAAGAAAGAAATTAAAGTACTCATTTGTTACTAGAGCGAGAATCGAACCCACAACCGCCTTGCCTACGTCTCTATGCTTCGATGAATTTAACGTATGAGTGATATATACATATAAATTAGAACGTAATCCAACCCTGTGACGTCGTGTCAAATATCAAACGAACTTTGAACTGTGAAATTGAATAGCACATTACTCCAATATTAGTATAGTAATGATATATTAATTACTATAGACCTATGGAGTGGTATTTATATTATATATAAACTTATAGTTCACTGACAGCTTTGTTATTTCATAAGATATTAGAGGATTAAATGAGGCCTAGGTCTAGACCTGATCTTAATTTGCTTAAATATCAATCGAAATTAATGTAGGTAATGATTTTTTTTCCATAGTATAGAATCTGGATGCAACGTGAAGGCTGTGGGTTCAATTTTGAATCTGGAGAATGAGTTTTTTTTATTTTCTCGCTCTGGTAACTGGAGGAAAATGAGGAACGGAGTTTTTTAACATTAGGTTCTTTCTGCGGTGTATAGAATACAGAGTAAAGCTAAAAAAAAAAATTAAAAAAGAAATATTGAATGCTCTCATAAATCCTAACACGTCAACGATAAAATACTGAAAAACACATTGAAAGTGTCACTGAAAATTTTTTATCATATAAGAAATTTTCACGCTTGCTGTGAAAAATCTCTTTATGACTCCAAGATATAAAACAAAGACTGCCTAAACAAGGATTTTTTTCAAAGTAATTCGGTAAAAATGCAAGACGTATAGACTTTGGTAACGAAGCTTGGCAGATTTATAGCCCAATTTCACGTGGCATATGTAAATATATAGTAGCTTCGCGTTTTTTCCTCATATAGCCAGAAAGAACCTACTGGTACCATCTGTTGTCCTCCTAATTTTAAGAGACACTGTATGTTGAGTGACGGAGCTCAACACCGCACTTAATCTACAAGAGCCGTAAAATTAAAATATAATAATTCACACGAATACAGAAAAATGAGAAATTTAGAAAATAATTAAGTAAGCATTTAACATACATACAATTTAAACATTATCATTCCCCCTACATGAAGTTGAACCTACAACCACCGTGCTTAAAGTAATACAGGAAAATCGAAGCTCTCAAATTTTAAATTCTTACATTTAATGCCAAGAAAATTTTAAAAATAAATAAGCAAGCATTCTTTTGAAACGAACCCACGCGAGTAATCGTCCGTCAAGGAGTTGAAATACGAAGCTTTTGATATTTTCTTTTTATCACCTACTCGTATTTATCAGGTGATATTTTTTTGACAATTTTGTTATTTTCTTTTATCTGTATTCATTTTTCTTTTACTGAAACACTTTTAAAGTGTTATTTATACTGAGAATATTTCTTAGCTTCACGCAATATCTCGCATGTAGCAGTATAGGCAGAGGGAACCTGGTAACCTAATGTTAAGACACTCCTTACCAATTAAGACACCTACGTTCCCCACTTTACACGCCGTGCTTTTATTTTAAACGAAAATCTGAAATATTTAATTTCCGCATCTGAATTGAACCCACAACCGTCGCCACCACCTATCAACCCACAAGTTTTATTCAAATCTACATATATTCATACTTACTTACAAAAAATATTACAGCTCTATATATACATTCACTTATCCAAGTAAAATCCAAGCCTATTAGATTTCATCTAAGACACTTTAGAAGCTACGGAGCACAGAATATTTTATGAAGACATCGACCGTGGCCTGAGTGGAGCACATTTTTCCCAAGTAAATTGTTTAGCTCTTGACAGTCGACGATTCAGGTTTACTTTCTTATATACATTTTTTATTTATGAATAACATCAATATGGTACATATTTTTATGTAAATATATGTAAATTTCATTTAATATTTATTTTAGTCAGCCTATAGGGCCTTCTTAGATTTTCATAATGTGATACTCGTATCTGACTGAGTTACGATTCTAGGTGTGGAATCTTATACGGTTGAATGTAAGTTGGAAAATATTGTAGATGTAATGTGTTAGTATCTTAGAAAACGTATAAAGATTTTAACGTAATTAGAGACAAAGGCACAGACAACTTGGGAATATAGTGTAAAGTCACTCCGTTCCTATTAAGACTTTTCCGTTTCCCACTTTCCGCCGAATTCTGGACGCATTACGATATATTTCAAAACATGTATTTAAAATATTTAAAAAAAATGAAATGGACTAAATTAAAATAGGACCACGCGGGAACCACTAGCTTTTCAATAAAAAAGAATCATCAAAATCGGTTGATCCAGACAAAAATGTTGAGGTACCAACATTAAATACAGTTAAATTATCAATTTAACTGTATTTAACCTTCCTAAACTTCCTTTACTTACAAAAATCGATTAAAAATTTACATACATTGCAAGTTGAAGAAAGTTTGTGGCGTCTTTAAGCTTTATTATCGGACCCTCGACTATCCAGTTCCTATGAATACCTTCCGGTTCCATTGCGATTTACACATACATGCGAAATTTCAACTCTCACAGTAACCGGATACTAGATCAAATTTAATTTACAGGATTTGATTACAGCCAAAAAAAAGTATGAAGTTGTGAAAAAGCAAATTCACGCTGATAGATTATCCTGTCAGTCGTAACGTAACGTAACTGACACGTAACCTGTATCACTCGACATATTATAATATCATTCGCCTGAATGAGAATCGAACACACACCCATCGCGCTTACATTCAGACGTCATCTCACTGCACAACGATGAGTATATATACATACAAATATATATATAATATAAAAGTTTCACATTTATTTCCAGATTATATTTATTTAGTTCACAGTTCGCGCAAGCAAATTAAGTTTTTGTTCCCATACAAGTACGCTCTCTAGGGCAACCTTGCTAGGTCAAATAATAACAGAATTAGGTGAATAAATACTTTACACAGTTTGGTTTTGTTCTTACAGTTATTATTTTTGTTTTATGATAAGTTTTATGTAGAACGCTGTTAATTTCTATTTAATTATTAAAAATATATATACTACCGACCAGGTCGGTTTCCAGGGGGCGCGGGTTCGAGTCCCGCTACATTCCAATTTTATACGTTTTCTAAATAAATATTTCTGTTTTCTAAGTGTGGAATAAAACTTTTAAAATATTTAAAAATATATATTAGTTTAATTTATTGTCTTCACGGTGTATTCCGAATATAGCAGGGAATGGAAACCTATTTTTTATTTCGTTCTGCATATTCATCCTAATTTTTGACACTTGAGTAGTAGAACTCAATACCGAGAATGAAAATAATTCACTCCCCTAAGTGGGAATCGAACCCACATCGTCACGGTTACAATTATAAATTGTAAATTCATGTTCGTATTTTACAGTTGTAGCTACTGTAACTATTAGTTTATAATTTCAATAAAGGCTGTTGAAAATTTAATAATAAACTAGTGTCCTCCGTATGACTTCGCCCGCTTGTACAACATAATTTATTTTTTCATCTCAATTAAGCTTGTGATCTAAAATATTATCATTTTTAACATTTTTAAAGTGTTATTCCACACTTAGGAAAGAAAAATAATTATTTAGAAAACGTATAAAAATTTGAACGTCCAGGAGTGTAAGTTTCGGCGCGTGCAATGCTACGTCTAATGTCAAATTTGAAAACGGAGAAGGTTATCTTTGACTGCGTTGGTTAACGAAATTTAACGAAAATTATTTAATTTTTTTCACTTCCTTAAGTTGGAATTAAACTCACGATTTTTGTTAGACATTTTCACTACTCCATTACAGTCTGGTTTTTAAGAATAACAATTTCTTTAACATAATAAGATTGTAACGAACATTTTAGACTTTTGACGTAGCTTGCTAACAACGAACAGCTTAGTGGTAAAAGCGCTTGGACAGTTTCCGAGATGCGTGGGTACAAGTCCCACTATTTTCAAATTTAATTAATTTTTAACGGGTGACATTATTGTCCGTCGAAATTTGGCAAGAAGCGAAAACTTGCAGTACAAATAAAAGAAAACATCCAAAAAGAGAAAATTTACAGATATTTCATACAAAAAATAAAAATAAATCTACATAAATATATGTATACGTCCACAAACTTAATTTTGTCAACTTTTACAAATTGTATTGCCCGTTAACATATAATCCTGAAATTAGTACGGAACCCTCAGTGTAGGCGGATGATTCGTATTTGATCAATTTTTTAAAGAATTATATACTATTTAAATAAAAAAGTAGTTATACGAAACTAAATATTTGAAAACTTTTTTAATTAAGACCAAAACTTTAACAAGGGTGGATACGATCAGATAACAACCCACACGTAAACCTATAATAAAAGTATAGAGTCCAATAAAGCGATTAAATAGAAATGAAAGAAGGAAATGGTTTGTTTGTTAAGAAAGTTACTTATATTTTATGGGTTATTTTTTATTAAATATTAGTAGTAGTAGAAAAAAATAATAATGAAAGGTTTCATAAATATTTTTTTTATGGAAAAGGACAAGGCAAACGAGCGTTCGAGTCACCTGATGATAAGTGATCACCGCCGCCCACTACCCAGTGCAACACCAGAAGTGCTACAGGTGCGTTGCCGACCTTTAAAGTGGGTTGGGCGCCGGAGCCCGGCATTACCTGATGCGAAACGCAGTGGCATAAAGCCACTACTTCACGCTGGTTTTAAATGCCGGGGGTGGTAATGATCCGGTCGAGTCTGCCCATGTGTTTTTTTTTAGTTTTTTTTTAACAAAATCAAAGTACGTTTTGCTTTATGTTAAGTAAATCATTTATTTTATACTTTTTAGTTTATTGCTTGAAGTCGTAGTCACCAGTCAGTAGTGGAGGCCAGTCGTGGCTCAGATGCACAATCGTGCAACTGTAAGCGTGAAAGGTTGCTCGAAGAGAGAGAGAAGAGAAATGAATTATTTATTTTTTTAATTTTTTTCGCTCCCGTAACGTGGCAAAGCGCGGCGTTGACTTCCGCCACCCAACTTACAATTCCTCCAGAATTCGGCTGAAAGTGTAGGACGGAAGCATCTTAATCGGAGCGTATCTTAACACTAGGTTCCCAGGTTCCCTCTGTCTACCCTGCCATGTGCAAACGTGAAGCGTGAATCTAAAAAAATGTGTCATGATTTACTATGTTACATATATATTAATAAATTGTAAATGTATCAAATAGTAACAACTAATTTTCTTCGAAGCGATCAAAATGATGCAATTTACAAAATAGTCTTTTCCAACGTATGGAATATTGAACTAAAAAAAATCTTATTGAACCAGTACTTAAGAAGATTAGTGCGTTCGACTTAACAATTTCTTTAGAATTTATAATATTAGTAAATTAAATAAATCAGCTTCACGCTGTATCCTGCACCCAGCAGCGTAAGCAGAAGGAACCTAGTGATAAGACACTCCGTTCCCCACTTTCTTTCGAATTCTGGAGGCATTGCGTGTTGAATGGTAGAACTTAACGTCGCGCTTTGCCTCGACACCAGATCGAAGTAATGGAAATATAAATTTTTGTACCTACCTTGAGTGGGGATCGAACCTACAACCAGTCGGTCTTACAGTCACACTTTGTGCACTTGCGCCACGATGATTGGCCTCAATATTAGTATAAATACAGATTAGAAGCTGCATCCCATTTCCAAATTCACATGAAACCACAAAGGCAAGAGTAAATTAAGAAAGTTTAATTGAATAATTTAAACTTCTTAATAGTTAATTAATTGTCGTCAAACATTACAATAGTGAAATATATTTCATAAGTTTAAATGTTTTGTGTCCAAAATTTGGTGTAGATTAGGGAACGGAAGTGTTTTAATAGGAACGGGACGGTCGTAACACAACGCTTCCGTTCTCTACTTTCCGCTGCAATATTAAGACATTGTGTGTCGATGCGAAACTCAACACAGCTCTTCCCCTCGTTACCAGAGCGAAGAAATAAAAATATTAAATGTTCCATCTCGAATGGGAATCAAAATCACAACCTGTCGTGTTCACAGTCGTACATTGTGCCCCTCCGCCACGACTGGCTGCAGATATATTTTATTTGTTATATAAAGTTGTCTTTTATATAATAAAAGATATATGGAGTGGAAAATATACATCACTGAACACTAGGTTTCTAAGTTCAAAAGCCTATCGCGGCCAGGAGTAGGTCAGATGACTTACAAGTAAAAAAAGTCCCTATAGCATTAAATGTTATATTGTTGTAAATGTAATATTCTTATAAAAAATATTAATTTATAGTAAACTGTAGACGTGGATTCCAATCCCACCATCCCAGGGTGATAAAGCATTTTCGATTAACATTGACAATGTGGCGTGGCGTGGAGTTCCTTAACGTAATGTGTTAATTTTGGCTTTGTTTTAGAAATAAGCTTAATATAAATAATACGTACAGTGATTTTAATTTAAAAAGACAAATATTTAACATTTTCAGGAAAAACAGAAAGAAGACTGAATATACTGTAACATAATCATCATAAATTTCTGACCAACAATTAATCCCACAGGCTTTGACTCAGTATTAAAAAAAAACCAAAAAACTAAGATACTTAAATAATGAAGATAAAATACTATTTTATAATGAAGTAGACGAAATCTCAAGTGTCGTACTTAGCTGGCTTACGCTGTCTAAATCTTAAGAGGTATTTGAACAGACTTGTGGTTACTGTTTTATTCTAAAAATATTATAAATTTGACCTGTTTCTCTGTGGCATCGTATCTCCTGAATAAATTAACTAATTTGAAAGAGTTTTTCTAAATAAAAAATCAATTTTCTTGTAGTGTTTCTTAACCTATGATAATAACGTTTAGCAGTTGGTCTTGGAATAGCAGTTTAAAAAGTAACAGCTTTTTTCCAAAGTGATGAAAGGAATTTTTGGCATAACATTGAAGTGTTTAGTAATGGGCTATTTAAATCGTATCGGCTTAATTAAAAAATTAATTTATTAATTTATAAAATATAGCAGTGCCATTGTTGCACAGTTTCTCAATATATTTATTCGATGGTTGTAGGTTCAGTCTATATGGGATAGGGATGGGAATAACAGTTTCCCTAGTGAAGTGAATGCTTTTTTAAACATTTTTAAAGTTCCACACTTAGGAAAGAAAAATACTTATTTAGAAAACGTATAAAAATTAAAAAAAAATTGTATTCTCTCTTGGCAAACGATAATTCTCAGTAATTAATTAATTATCATTGGGAAATTTGTAAAAATCTCCCTACAGAGATATTAACAATATAAATAAGTTGTAACAAGCGTATAAAAATTTCGACGTAGCTTGATGAGATCGTATGGCTTAGTGGTCAGAGCGCTTGGTCGGTTTCCAGGAGGCGCGGGTTCGAGTCCCGCTATGCCGCTAAGTATTTAAGTGAATGCTTTTTGGGTGGATGGGACATTCCTAATAGCACTATATTCGTAGATAAATAATATTTATAATACTAAGAAAGGACCATTTATCTTTAATAATCATTTTATTGATAATCGGCGTTGTCAGGCAACACCTTACATAAACATCCATCCATTTCTTGCCCCGCTATAATATTTATAGTATTAATATAATATTGATCTTATACATACAGCCCGTAATATGTTTAGATAATAGATAAACCATATAAATATATAAAACTCTGTGAGATCTTCGTCTCTATGACCTTTTTTGTTTGAAAAGTGATTTAATCTAGTCTTTAGCCTGATTCAAGAATATATTTTTTTTGCTATGAACCGTTGAAGATCTTCAGCTCTTTTCTATTTAATTTGATTTTTTTTAATAAAAAAAGAATTAATATCCGATTTGCCATATTTTAGAACATAAAACGAATGTAAAGTGAAGAACTAAGAAATTTTAAATACAATAATAATATCTTATCAGTGAAAAGTCGAACCCACACTCTAGTTAAGCCACATACTGTTAAACTGCGACGCATATGATATTTTCACCATTGTCCTTTAATTATTAAGCCGATATTATGCAATAAATAACCAATTGATCTTGTTTGCATTAAATCATATGGCACATTTGTGTGTTAATATAATTGCTAGGACTATTATTAACTCCTATAATCGTGTGGATATATCACTAATATATTGTTATTTTGAAATACCCATATTACATCTATTATAATAATATACATATGCCGTTATGGCGCAGTGGTATATTATCTGCCTGTAAGCGATTTTGCGCCGTGTGATCCCGGCCTAGAATAGGATCATCCTGGTACTGGTGGTGTCGTAAGAGGCGACTAAAGTACGTGTGGTAGAGTCACGTCGCCAGCAATGGCAACACGCATGGGCAGACTCGACCGGAGCATTACCACCCCCGGCATTTAAAACCGGCGTGAAGTAGTGGTTTCATGCCACTGCGTTTCGCATCAGGTAATGCCGGGCTCCGGCGCCCAACCCACCTTATAGACAGGCAACGCATCTGTAGGCGGTGATCACTTACCATCGGGTGACCCGAACGCTCGTTTGTCTTGTCTTTTCCATAAAAAAAGCGAGACGGCTGTGGGTTGGATTACCTAGCTGGGCGGCTAGATACAATAAATACGGAAAGTAGGAAACGGAGTGTCTTAACACTAAGTTGCCCCTGCGTACCATGCTATATGCGGCATACATATATGTAAACCTAAAAAAAAGAAAGCTTATAAACGGTAAAATATGCGAATCTCTTGCAAAATGTAAATGACTGTAAATCTTCCAAATGGAGAGCATCAAAAATGATGGCTGACATGAGTTGCAGATGTTCCGTACGCCTTATATTTAAAACTTTTTAATTTTTAACTTGATTGCTACTAAAATAAAGATTAGGCTAACATCTTTTGCTTGAAGATTTCGCTAGGGATGAGTGAGTGGCAAGAGAGGAAGATGTAGACTTCAGTTTACTAATATTAATAATAATGTATAAAAAAGTGGATGATGGTGGAAGAAAACGCGAAAGAGGTATGCAGATATGGTAGACTCGAGGCACTGATTGACTGACCTTATATAATGTGAAGCTGAAAAAAAATTATAACTTAATTTACAGTGTAGTGAAAGAACATTTTAATAATACGTTTCGAAATTATTGCCTTAAGACAAAACATAATCAGGTTACTTTTTTCTTTTCCATTGTTTTTATTTTACGTCACACCGTATCGCACGCAAGATAGGCAGAGAGATCTTGGGAACCTAATGTTAAGACACTTTGCTACCATTAAGACACTTCTATTCTCTACTCTCCATCGATGTCTGGACTAGTCTTTTTCAGTGGGGATCGAAACCATAACCTTTCGCTTTAACAGTCACTCGATTGTAAGAGACCAAAGTTAAGTAGATGCCACTTTCATTACTTCTTATTTTCAATATAAATGATAAAATCTATAATATGATTATAATAGAAAGAAAGAAAAAAAAACTCAAGAAACACAGCCATCGCCAGTGATTTGAGGTGCTTTTGAATGAAATAAAGATAAACGTCCCCATTGTTATATTTCAACGTGAATAGACCTGGCCCCGTGGAAACGACGAAAATTGTATTGTATGTGAAATGAAGTTTGTGGATGGGAACTATAAATTATATTTCTACTTCCATTTTCTAGGAAATTGCTTAAGTTATTTCATTATAGTGTCTTTTTTTTTGTTGTGTAAAGTAGTTGTTGAGTTTCATTTTTTCTTCTTTTCATTAATTTCGGAGACGTTGAGTGTTAGATGGTGAAAAATTATAATAGCTTTCAGTTTAGTTTTTAGGGTTTCGTCTCTCAAAAAGGCACCCTTATAAGATCACTTTGTTGTCAGTCCGTCTGTATGTCTGTCAAAAGCCTTTATCTCAGGAACGCTTAGAGATATCGAGTCGAAATTCAAACAGTATACCTAGATCTAAGGCCCCATGATTTGCTGAAAAAAAAACGTATGTCTACATTTACTTAAAATAAAAGATATGACTGTTAAAAAAAAAAACAAAAAACTTTGCAAAAATAGCAAAAAACGCGTATATCGACACTAGAAAAGGGAATCAAAACTAATAGAGTTAAGTTAGAATTATGAAATTTGACAGCAAGCATCTACAGGTACTACTAATTTAGGAAAAAATCTGAAAATTGTACATTTGTAGTTACATCCAAAAAAATATTAGCCTTAAATAGCAAAAAACGCGTCACTTAGCGAAAAAATAAAAATATTAAATATTTCATTTTCTCAAGTAGGAATCGAACCCATAGCTTGTCGCGTGTATAGACACACGCTTGTACGTATGCGCTACGACTGGCCTCTAAATATTAATAACTTTTTACAAATATCAATATAATATAAATAATGTAAAATCTCTTAATTGCCTAGATCTAAATAAGACTAAAGAGAGGCCAGTCGTGGCACAGCGGCACAAAGTGTGACTGTAAAATTGACTGGTTGTGGGTCCGATCCCCACTCGAGGAGATGAAATATTTACTTAAATTTATATTTCCATTTCTTCGCTCTGGTGTCGAGGCAAAGCGCGGCGTTGAGTTCTGCCACTCAACACGCAATACCTCCAGAATTCGGCAGAAAGTGGGGAATGGAGTATCTTAACACTAGGTTCCCTCTACCTACCATGCTGTGTGCGGGATACAGCGTGAAGCTGATTTTTATTTAAATAAGACTATGCCTATACAATAGTAGAAACAACCAAGTCTCAAGATAATTAAATTAAAACTAAAAGATTCCTTCCTTACGAGTCTCAGGTGAGAGGTTAAAACTTTATTTTTTAGTAACGCAGCCATCTGCTGTAGAGAAATGAAACTTGAGACTTAATTACTGTTATCTACAACTTCCAAGGAAATCTTGGAAGTCACTTGAGTGCAACAGTTTTGATCTTTTTCTGGGTTTAAAATTTTTATTATTTTGTAGGGAACTATTATATATATTTATAGTTTATTTAATGTGTGTCATTTATCTATTTCAATATTGTAATTTATTTATTTATCATTTATATACATACATACGCTTAATAAAATTTATATATGTAATTATTATAACAAGTATTCGTATTTAGTATATTTATACAAAAGCGCTCGCTGTCGTCGATTGAACCGGTGAGGAGTAATATTTACTCCTACCCGCTTGTCGACGGCATATTATAATTCTAATAGTCGATGCTTGCCACTCGATGCGCTTTCCATACGTTCCTTTGTTTTCTTTATTATTTTATTCCAAATTTGTATATTTCGTGTTCTGTTATATATATATATGTTTGTGGTTGACTTTCTTATATACTGTACTGTGTTTAATTGTGATTTTACCATTTGTGTTATCACTGTATGTACATTTAAAGTGGTGTTGATTAAACTCAGTGCTAAACGTGAGTAAACTTTTATTATTCACCATCAACACTACCATTTTATTCATATTTTCTTTAATGGTGTACACCTATGTCATTTTTATATTTTGTATAGTAAATATATTAAAAAAAATTATTGATTTACAAATGTTTTAAATGTTCTTTGATCTAATGCTTCTTTCAACTTTATGCTGTATCCCGCATATAGCAGAGAAGATAGAAATTAGAACACACCGTTCTCAACGAACAAGACATTGCGACATTGCCGTGGCGCACCTCAACGCCCCACATAGTCTTGATACCGCAGTGAGAAAACGAAAATAATTTATTGTCTCGAGTGGGAATCGAACCCACAGCCTTTTCAAAGTGCTTACTAAATTTATTTTACAGTTTTCATTTAGAAATTATATAAGAAATAAAAGGCTTTATTTGCACAAAACCGATACATCCGTTGCTCCATTAGCGGCTACACTAAGTGTCCCCTTTCCCGGAAACGACACGTAACGCTTTATAACCTTTTCTTTCGTCTTGGTTAAAAATATCCAATTTCGGGGTTCGAAGGAAATTACCAAAATTACATGTAATCTAAGGATTGTAATATAAAACTATCCTATATATAAGTACTGTTGCGGGAACAAGCATGAAGCTGCAATTGTTTTTTTAAATTGACGTTATATCCCGCACATGATGTAGAGACTCTCCGTTTCCCATTAAGACACTTTCGTTATCCAACTTCCGCTAAATTCTTGAGTCTAAATATTTAATTCCCCCGAGCGGGTGTCAAACTCAAACTATCGCGTTTGCAGTCGCACGCTTGGGCATCTGCTCTACGACGGCCTCATCTGCTGCATATTTAATTTAAAAATATTACTTTCTCTTAAAGTTTGTATTTATTGTTCTTTTGTATATAATAAAAAAAAATGCCTGAAATATTCGAACCAGTTACCTTCCTAACTCCGATTGCTAAAACTAGCCCTATATTTTACTAACTGTATTTTAGCTTACTTTTACAATATACCACAACTGTACTACCCGTCAACCGGCCTTGAAAGACCTCTTTATGGAAGTTCGATTAATAGATTGTCACTTAAGTAAATTTTCTTGAAATTTGTAGACCTTTTTGTTTACGTTTTTTTAATATTTTTTTTAAGCTTAAATAAAAAAAATGGCGTCGTTGAGGAAAAGCGACACAATGTTAACGCGACGATCGTGGATTCGATTTCTTTATTTAAATTTTCTTTGTCTGGCTTTCAACATACAATATTTCGAATTTTGTGTGGAAAAGAGAAAACATAGTGGCTTTATATAAGCTTTCGAGACATCGGGTAGTGGAAATAATGTCGCATTTTATCTTTATAGTAGTAGTATATTTATATTTGCTGTAGCCGCACATGGCAGAGTAGGCCGAGGGAAACTTAAGTTAAGACACTCCGTTCCCATTAAGACACTTCTGTTTCCTACTTTATCAACACTGTACTTTACCTCGTCAATAGACCGAAGAAATAAAAATGTTGCAAATTTCATTTACTTCACTGGGAATCGCACCCAGAACCTGCTGCTGCTGCTGTTTACTGTCATGCCCCCCTGACGCATGTCCCCCTGCGCCACTACTGTTCTGATGATATGAATGATGCATGAATATAATTATTATACTTATTTACTTGATCTACCATAATAGCCTTCGTAGTTAAAATTAAAATACAAAAAAAACACCAATTAAACTTTAATCTCCAAATGAAACGAAACGAAACTAAAATTACATTAAAAAAATAAATAAAATAAAATAAAACATCCCTCAAAGATACTATTAACCCAGTTGAAATAAAAAAAGTCAACTTCGTTCTTCACGTAAGTTCCGGGAAAGGGGATACTTAGAGTCGCTAATGGACCAGCGGATGTATCACTTTTACGCAAATAGCAATTTCGTTTCATTGCTACGAGTGGGAAGTACCGTGCGGAGTTGGGAACCTTGTTTTTTGTTTCACTTGCCGTTTTATTTCTTACTAATTTTCACCTGCAGGTTTATTTCGCGTGATCGAAAATAATAATATTTGTTTATCTCATGTTTTAAATATATAGCCTATAGAGAAGATAATCGTCGTGCATGGGCATAAGCGTGCGACTGTTAAGGTGATAGGTTATGGGTTCGATTCCTTTTGGAGAAAAAGAAATATTTATAATTTTCATTTCCTCTCTCTGGTTCCGGTGCTCTTAGCGTAATAAGGGAAATGAATATATTTTAACACTAGGTTCCCATGTTCCCTTTATCTATTCTGCTATGTGCGATAGCGTGAAGCTAAAACAAAGCAACTAAATAAAAATCTAACCAGTGCAGCTTAAGATAAGTCAATAAAATAAATAAACTGTTCAGCTTTATAATTGCTGCTTTATAACAGCTTTATAATATCAGTATATATAGCTAAGTTTGTTTACAGCAGACTTAAAGAAAATTGGAATCAGACACTTTACTTTTTCTCTACAAATTAAAGCTCTCAACTTCATTTACGTGAACTATTAAAAGTAAAATCTCGTTCTTCTCGCTTCCGTAAGAATTTCGGGAAATTACTTCTTATTGCTCCGCTGCATTTCCCAAAGGAGCTTTCAGCTGACATACTAAGATTTCAGCAATCCTACGCTTACAAGTTTTGCCTGTGCATTATCTATCAGAAACACAGGAATGGAAGAGTTATTTTACATACTGTGTGCGGCGTTGAGTTCCGTCACTAATTATTCTGATATATAAAACATATAACTGTAGTTTCATATAAATTTGTTCAGTAGTTTTTACGTGATAGTGAAATAACTTTAAGTAAAATTGGAAATGGCCTTTTTTTACTGTAGGAATTTTTAAAATGTCCTTTTTTATTGATTCATAGTTTTTCCTACTCTATTTATATACGAAATTGCAACTATGTAAATCTAATAATTTTGCCTCTTTTGCGTTATCTGTCAGACACTCAGCTCACTCGGATTTCATCTTAGGATTCATCCATATAGCGTGAGTTTTCATAGGTAAAAATATTAAAACTGCCAAATTTTATTTGTTGTTAGTATTAAACAAAATTATCTCAGAAATTTAACAAATAATTTTCGAAACTAAAATCTTAGAAATATAATCATTGATAAGATCTTAAATTATTATTACGATTTGCCCGTAAATCATTTTATTATGTTGACTTAATCGCAGCTTATCCTATTAAATACGGTTAGCCCCTAAATTACTATTAAAAATGTAAGTGATTGTTTAGGCATTAAGATATTAATTTCGTTCTTAGTTATGATTTTAACATTTATATACATAAAATATTAAATTGAAACTTAAAAGAAAAATAATTTAAGATAACTAATTTTAATAATTGAATCCGTAATATTCTATTTCTCACGCACCGTCTAATTTTTGAGACATTGCAAGTTAAGTGGCAGCACTCAACGCCGCACATTGTACTATTATCGGAGCGGAGAAATGAAAATGAGTGAGAAGAGAACTCTTAATTGTCACGTAAACTGTCAGATGCTGTACCGCTGCGCCACTATGGCCTTAAGATAGTATTTTGATTTTAACTTAATATATTATTATTCATAGTTTCACGCCGTAACCGCACTTAGAAGGCAGAGGGAACCTGGGAACGTAGCGTTAAGATACCCCGTTCCCATTGAGACACATTTTTCCCTTTTTCCTCCTAATTCTGTAGGCATTGAGTGTAAAATGGTGGAAGTCAACGCCGCGCTTTACCTCGTTACTAGAGCGAGGAATTGAAAAGATTAAATATATAATATATATTATATATGAAGCATTAAATGACTTGGAGGCCAGTCGAGCTTCGCCACTCAACACGCAATGCCTCCAGAACTCGGCGGAAAGTGGGAAACGGAGTGTCTTAACACTAAGTTCCCTCTGCCTACCCTACTGTGTGCGGGATACAGCGTGAAGCCGATTTATTTAATTTGATTTTGTTACGTGACCTTGTCACCCAAAGCAGCTTGGTCAGTCTAATAGCCTACTTAAATATCATCATTGTCAAGTATCTTGGACTGGCCTTTAAAATCTTCATCAGTTCTAAAAGTAAGCAGTGTTCGCTATTATTAAGTACTATTTTTAGCTCTTATGCTTTTTTTGCATAGAAAGGGAGGCAAATAGAACCTAGTGCTAAGACACTTCGTGCCACGTTTACGCCTAATTTCGAGACATTGCGTTTTAAGTGCAGTCGCGGAACTCAACGTCGCGTATTATTTACCTGAGCAGATTAAATATAATAAATTTCTCGGGTGGGGACCGAACTCATAACCGGTAACTTGTAGTTACACACAGACAATGTCACGACATAGTCACGTTATTAATTAACGAGTCAATAACCGTTTTTATATGTTCACAACCTATAGTTTAAATAATTTCAAAAATCTAATACAAATAATAATTATGAAGAAAATAATATGACTACCACTTGAAATGTTAAAAAAAAAAATATTTGAATCATACGACAAATATCAAACAAATATAGATTATTTTTCAAAAAAGATTCATATTATAAAGCTGAAGAGTTTGTTTGGTAGAACGCACTAATCGCAGGAACTACTTATTGGAATTGAAAATTTCCTTTTGTTGGTGGATAGTCCAAGAAATGCTATATTAAATTATGTTAATGTTAATAGTTTTTTTTTTATTTCCATATAACCATAGGTAAGCTAGTGAGGTTATATAATTGTCATTTTTGTTTTATTTCACGTGTTTACTGTATCTCGCAAATAGTAGGGTAGGCAGATGTTAACTAGTGTTATGACA
>DWQW01003810.1:0-21520 GCA_018249695.1 Heliconius erato demophoon | reverse complement strand
GGGAAGTGCAAAAAAGAGGCAATTACTTATCTTCTGATATAAAAAATTTAAAGGATACACAAGCCTACTGTTTTTTATTACTTGAAAAGAATATAAAGTAATTATTATTTCGATTAATATATTTTGTTAATATTTTCTTTTAATTGTAAGAACTGAGTGTCTTAATATTATGTTCTTCCTTCCAAACCTGCTTTATATGAAAAAAATCATATTAATATGCAATTTTCGGCGAAGCTCTCCGAAAAGAATATCCATTTCACAAGTCTCTTTTTGTCACATGCAGCAGAGTAGGCAGAGGGAGCCTAGTGTTATGATACTCTGCTCTCCACTTTACACCAAATTCTGGAGGCATTGTTAATTGAGTGGCGGAACTCAACGCCGCATTTAGCCCCGACACTCGAGCAAAGAAAAAAAGTATTTCTTACCCTCTCTGCGCCACGATTGGCCTCATATTGCACTCTCTATATAAACGATCTCTATATTTTTTTAACGTAATGTACATACATACATCCTTACAAATTATTTGTAACAGTTGTAGACATTACCATTATGGTGCGTCATTATGCTGAAGGAAATTGTTATTTCTTAGAAACGAACACGTTAGCAGAATTAAGCACAGTTGGTGCTTAATTTCGACAAACGGGCGAGATTATTTATTCACTTTAAAACTTATTAAATAAATCGTATGTATATAAATATTATAAATTAAATAAAACCGAAACTATTGTATAAAATCCAAAATATTTTTTATATGAGCATGCCCTCTTCATGTAGTGTAAGTAGTAAGAGTATATTGACTATTTACTACTAACTAGCTACTTACTTAATAGCCTAAATATTACTTCGGTAAAACTAGGACGCGCGACCTGTCTAATCTGACCAGAGAAACTATAATAATCTTCTGAAATATATATCCTAATAATTATGTTTTTACATTAATGTAATTATATGCTTGTACTATTACAAAAAAAATAAATTGAGAGTCAGCGTCGCGAAACATACATTTTCGGATTTTTTAATTTATCATTAGATATTCCACGTTACATTATATTTATCTATTAAACAACCTTCTTCTTTTATATGTCGTCTAAGAAATATTAAAAAAAAAACCAACATATATTTACAATAAGGAGTCCTTTGTAAAATTTTCATACACTAAATGAGAATACATTTTCTAATGATAAATATTAATAAATACAGTATAAATAGTAATTAATCTGAAAGCAGCTTAACATTATAACATAAAGGTTAATTGTCTATCGTTTTAACTAGATACAGATATTACATTTCGCTTCAGCTTTGCTACGTTATTAACGTATAAAGGACGATTTAGCGTGCTATTTCAACAAGTATTCTAGAGACGCTTAATTATTAACAACAGATAAGTGGTAGTAATTTTTGTTATATTACTATACCAGACTACGAAGCAACTACTAGACCGTCGTAGCTCAAAGGCACAACAAGAATGTAAGCGATGGTTGTGGATTCAATTCCCACTCGGGGAATGAAATATTTAATATTTTCATTTCCTAGCTCGGGGCTAAAGCGCTGCGTTGAGTCCCGCCAGTTAAAACGTAATGCCTCGACAATTCGGCGGAAAGTGGGTAACGAAATTTTCTTAATGGGAACGTAGTATCTTAACATTAGGTTCCTAAGTCCTGCCTACTCTGCTGTGTGCGGGATACATCATGAAGCTAAAAACGAAAAAGAAATATGCAACCGTCGCCCACAATTTTGCTTGGGTGTAAAAATTTCTGTTTTTTTCCAAGTCCCGTAAGAATAAAAGAGAGGCACAGAATTAACGGAAGCAGCTTAACGTCACATCATATAATTATACTTTATAGTAAATTTCCTATCGCTTCCATATTGAATAAATTAATTACCTTTTATGTAGCTAAATAATATGCGAAACTGAAATAAATATATTTTTATTTTATTTAAATGTGGTTTCTATCTTTTAATATTGTAATCAAACTGGTCATTAAACACCACAAATACTCAACAGATGCGTGAAGATGACATATATACTCGTACGTTAATATAATCTCATCAGAAACATAAATGTGAAATGAGAGCCAAGTTAAATGTTAAGTAATGCATCGTTCTTAACTTTACATAAGCATAAGTCATCTATGTCTATATGGATGTTGAGTTTTGTGAACAGTGCAGATAAAATTCAAGCTCTAAATTTCACTCAACAATTTTTTATGTACAGGTATTATTATACTTGCAAATTAGTGTACTTCGAGCTTGTACTGCACTTATGCTATTAAGTTGATACTTACTTTGGTGCCTGGTGGTAAACAATAGCGAAATCAAATTTAGAGCCCATTTCATTTCTGTTTTTGCTTTGTTTTCTTACATTCTTTGATCTAACTTTCATACTTGTTATCAATAATGGTTGATTTTCAAACTTGGCTAGACACACTAGCACGTGTCTTGATGATTATTTGAAAACGAAGCTTATACATACGCATATTTAGTTTCTACTATACCAAAACCATTGTTTATCCAATGAATGAAATATTCTAGCCTGTGTTTATAATGAACAAGCAGATACACTCGCCTATCTTTGAAGAGTTCTTTATTAAATTCCTCTTGTATTCTACACACGAATACGTATATGGTATAACGTTCGTAGAAAGTCGTTTTATTGAATTTTACCTACCAGCCTACCACATATTTGCAATTCGCATTTCCATCACTGTATGGGATGTATTGACGTTGAACTTATCCAGTTGAGTTTTGGGTGAAACTGGGATTTCTAAAGAGGAGAATTGGAAATGAAAATCGAACTTTATGTTTATTGAATAAAATTGTATTTTTTAAAAGTAGTTTTTCCTCTAAAAAAATATATACATATTTATGAATTATTGAGGCCAGTCGTAGCGCAGGGGCACAAAGTGTGACTGTAAAATCGACTGGTTGTGGGTTTGATCTTGAAATATTTATTTATATTTTCATTTCTTCGCTCTGGTGTCGAGGTAAAGCACGGTGTTGAGTTCCGCCACTCAACACGCAATGTCTCTAGGAAAGTGGGGAACGTTGTGTCTTAACACTAGGTTTCCTTTTTTTACCCCCCTGTGTGCGGGATACAGCGTGAAGTAGCTTTTTATGAATTATTGACCTAGTGTTGAGCCCAATTGTCAAGACATTGCGTGTTCCACGCGGCGGAAATCAACTCCGCGCTTTGTCTTGTTACCAGACCGCGTAACTGAAAATAGTTCATTTCATGATAAATATGAGTAAATCCTTCACGACCTATCAATTTCCTATCAAAATTAAATAAAAATTAATATTTTATATGATTTCATAAATCCAATATTAAATGCAACGTCAAGTTGGAACGCAATTATGTGCAGGAAATTATGTCATCGAAAGCGCTTCCCCTGTAGGTGTTTAATAAAAGAATCGTAACAATAACTTTGGCATGACTTTGTTTTTTGAAAAATACTACAAATAACATTTTATTAATAATATGGTGAGGCCGTCGTGGCGCAGGGGAACCTGGGAACCTTGTGTTAAAACTCTTATACTTAAACACTAAAATAAAACTAATAAATAATCAATATTCAACATTTTTATTATAGTTTAATAAATAATCATAAAGTTATAAATATTTGTAGCGACAACGACGAACGCGATGTAGATTTGTGAAGACACTAAGGACTGGTATTAAAATTGTTACTTAAGTTGCAAAGTAATCGAGTGCTCTACAAGTAATATACGAAGTATTTAAATAACTATTTATATGCTTGAATTTAGTTTATACAATCATGTTATGAAGGCAGTCATCGTGGCGCAACAGTATTGTGTTTGATTGTAAACGAAATGGTTATGGTTTCGATTCCAACTCAGAAGATTTAGTTATTTTCATTTTCTCGCTGGTAAAAAGACAATGCGGGACGTTGAGTTTGTTTTGAAAATTCAACGGAGTGTCTTAACATTACATAGTTTCTTCTGTTTGTCGCGCTGTTTGTGGGGTACTGCGTGGAGCTAAAAATAATTTAAATTGCTTAACACTTATAAGTAGAAAATTCTCCTATTTTCTACTGTTAGAAGGGGTAGTTTTTATAATTATAAAACAATAAAAACATTTTGAACATAAATATTAGTAATTCAACGCTTACAAAATAAAAATTGCATACAAATCTATCTATAATTACATTCATATATTGTTTGTAATTTTCAATGACCCTACGACCTATTCTGCAATTAAATTTTTACCGTATTATCCAAAGACCAGCAAAAATATTGTTTCAACAAGCGTTCAGCAATCTCGTAGTAACTCAATAGAAAGTAAATTGGCTAAAGGTGTTTTTAAGTGGTGTGGGTTCGAGTCCCGCTATGTAAATTTTTTTAAACGTTTCTAAATATACTAGTCATATTTCGATCTGACTAGTCTCAGAAGCGCACTGATAACAAATTTACCTACCATCATTCACATTGATAATGTATTAATTAATAAACTACGATGGCCTTTAAAGTCACAGGCTTCATTATATGAGAAATTAAAAAAAGAATATTAAATGTTCAAAGATTTACTGTGATGCAATAAAGCTCCATTTTTTACATAATCTATACGGAAATAAATCACAATAAGATTAAGAAAATCGGTCAAGTGTGTATCGGACGCGCCTACCGATGGTTCCGTAGTAATATTTACATTGGTAGCCAAATTTAAATTTGCAAGCGTATTCTTTCACTAGGATGATTGTATGAAATGTACTACATTTATAGTGATTTGTAAAATAAATTTACATTTTAATTTTTTTTTCTTTATTTATACTGCAAGTTCTCACTTCTCGCCAAATTTTATAATTCTACGGGAATTACGAGTTTTGATTACGGACAACACGGAAATGCGAACTATTTTACTTTTGGTTTTCTTTTATTTGTATTATATAAATTCTCAGTTTGTACCAAATTTCATAAGTGTATGTCTACGGAAACTACCCTATAGGTTTTCATTAAGCGTAATTAACAAATTTCATACAAAATACAGCAAAAACGATGCATAAATGCTACGAGCATTTTTGATTGCGTTGATTTATAAGCATCCTGTTCTCTAAGGGATCTCGACATCACGTGGAGGTCTCAAACTGAAATTAATATCAAATATTCAGGTCTACAAAATGTCAGATCGAAATAAATGGTCTTGATAAATTTATAGACAGACAACAAAATTATCTGCTACAAGGGTTTCGTTTTTCCTTTAGCGGTACGCAACTCTAAAAATCAACTACACATAGTAAATATTCTCTCTCTTTTTAAGCAAATGGCACGAACACTACTTCCATAATTCGACCGTGTGACCCAACATAAGTTTTCTCTAATAGGATTTCTTGTCCAATAACGTAACAGGACCGGTGGCCAGAGTCAATCAATCACAGTGTCCACGAAAGGCGGATGCGGGCAGTGTCCATTGTCCATAGACTGGGCGTGATTGATGCTTTCTTTATTTACATGAGTAGTCAAAAGCTTCTAAATGAACGAAATAGTATAAGAATTGAAACAAATTTTTATTTACAATAAGATAATAAACAATATAAAGAAGTGTTTTCATTCTGTCTGTCTGTTTTGTTAAGCAACGAAATGAAATAAGAAAAAAAAATAAAATTAAAATATTATTATAAAACTAGTTTATATATAATATTTTATATTCGTAATAATTATGAACTTCGCAAAAGTAACTGATCCTATCTAATTATACAAAGAACAAACCGCTTGAAAGATCGCTTTGAAAAGCATTTTATCTTTTTCAAAGGACTTCCACTTCCTTTTCATTGAATTGATAGTTTATACTACTTAGGTTATTATTATTAAATGTTTCATAGAAATCACGTTATATTAAGACACTCCTTTCTCCACTTTCTTCCCAATTCTTGAGACATTGCGTAGCGACGAGCGGAACTCAATGCCACACGTAGTCAACGTAAAAGAGCACCTAAAAGATACCAGAGCAGGTAAAATAAATTAATTTAAATAATGCCACCATGTTGGAATCGAATCCACAATCAGTGGGGTTTCGATCAGACCCCATCCTGATGCACCACGCAGTTAGTGTGAAAATATAAAAGATTTAAAATTACTTTTATTTAATATACTCCAACTATTTCTTAAAAACGTTTCTCATGTTAGCATTGTAACTTTTAAATATTACGACAGATAATAAACAATATTGAAATGAAAAATACACAGTTAATTAAAATAAATTTTGGATTTTGAACTATATATTGGATTTAGAAAATATATATTTTTAGTTCATTAAATATTGTACCAAAAGTTCTGAAAGCTGACAATCCTATCATTATAATTAATTACGTTTACGTTGACATTTATTGATTCGACGGTGAATAGATATAATGGCGTGGAACATTGCTCGTCTTGAACCGTAAGATTGCT
The DNA here is from genome assembly GCA_018249695.1 of Heliconius erato demophoon. NCBI lineage: Eukaryota > Metazoa > Arthropoda > Insecta > Lepidoptera > Nymphalidae > Heliconius > Heliconius erato. The sequence continues at coordinate 15,115 of DWQW01003810.1, read as the reverse complement.
GTCATTAAATGAATTCCTAGTTACGCCCCTGTGGTTGATAGGGATTTAAGGCTAAGAAAACGTATAAATTCCTTAGAACAAGACAAATGATAGTATGTTTTTTAAATTATATATGAGATTATTGCCTGCCTAAAATTCGTTTGCGCGGAAAATAACGTTCTGTTCTTTTGTGAAATTCTGACTTAATTGCCTCCTCCATCACTCCCCAAGAATTCTACACGCCAAATTTCAGAATCAAATCCGTCTTTAGTTTCAGGTATGTGTTGTTTGTTTATCACTCAGTAACAGGGTTTCATATATTATGTATACTTATTAGATTTAGAAAGTACAAATTATAGATGATTTTTTTTTTATTTTTAATGTGTTATTCTATATTTGGGAACGAAAAATATTAATTTAGAAAACGTATAATTTTTGTTGAAAAATTTAATTAAAATAAATAAATATATAGATAACATCAGGTTTCACAAAGTGAAGCATCAGGTAATATCATTCTTCTTTCTCTACTATTCTTTGGCTGTCGTAGTGGGTCGTATTGTCTTAGATGAGTATCAAATATGGTCTATTAGAAAGAATTAATTGTATGTGGCCTTGAAATTTTTTACTAATACTTATATAGTAATAGTAAAAAAATCCATATCGGACCCATAAAAATGGTGCAGACTCGATCACCCGGTATATTTAAATGTAAAATTTTTCATACAACACTTTATATTGGTATCGACTCGGCTACTCAAACCCAAAAGTCCATAATTAATAACATCTAAATTCTACATAGTAATAAACTTATAATAAATACCCGTCTGATGTGGGATTACGCGGACAACGTCTCAGTAGAGTGGATCTAGCGCACCGCTAATATGTTACGATGATTAATTACAGTACCTAACAAGAAGCAATATATTATGAGAAAAATATAAAATGAATATTTTTATTAGAGACCGTATTATGCGGCGTATGGGCACATACGTGCGTCTATAAACGCGACGGTTGTAGGTTCGTTTCCCATTTGGGAGGATGAAATATTCTCTCTCTTATTCTCATTTCTTTTCTTGTTGAGTTCATTTGAGTCACTCAACACACAATTCTCTGAGAATTCGAGGATAAGTGGGAAACTTAAGTTTTTAATGGGAACATGTCTTAACATTAGGTTTCCAGGTTTCCTCTGCCTACCCTGTTATGTGTGGGATATAGTGTGAAGTTAAAAAAATAATAGTTTTAAAACAATGTAGAAAGTTATAGCCAATAGGTACTACTAAATAAAAAAATACTGAATTCTCTGGTTTCCTGAAAACCTACCCTCACGAACGTGGGGCTTAGGAAATAGCTCGAAATAAGAGTTTTGTCTAGTTTGGAGATATAGTTTGATATTAAGTGAAAATTAAATTAATTAAACAGTCTTTATTATCATCAGTCATTTAGAAAACAAAAATATTTCTTCCTTACTTAGGTTATTAATCTTTTTTTGGTATAAAACTTATAAAAATCAACATAAACATTACCTTAAAGTTAAACCTACTTTGGAATCACATCAGAATATAATATTTAGTATGAGTAAGCATGGCTTAGCCTTATATAATTAAGGCTAAAAAAATTTAAACTTGTCACTAGATAGACAGAGGTATAGATCGCATTTCTCGCACTTTAGTTCAAACCGACTGCCACAATCCATACGACAGATCCTAGGCAGGAAGTAATCATAAATATTGTCTATATAGGCAGTTTCTACCTACACTCTCTCACATGTTCCTCTTTTTCCCCTTGCCTGTACTCTTCCACTAGCCTGTCCTCTTCCACTAGTGGTTCCCCTCCTTCTGGATGTTGTTGGGATATGTGGTAGTGCGTCATCCACTTCAGAGGATTTATCGCCAGAATCAAATCCACTCTCTTCTAGGTGATCTAAGGCCCTCGCAACGATATCTTCATGATTATCAGTAAATTTCACGATTTTCGAGTTATTCCCATCTGCTAATATTTTTGAAATTTGGTCATCATTGAGAGGCTTTCCTGAAAATAAAAAAAACTCTAACTAACCGATTATACGTACAGAAAAAATATTCTTATGTGCAAAAATGTATGAATATCAATTTAGTGCGTAACACCTAACCGATACGATCGTGCGTCCTTGATTTTGAGTCACAATATACACATAAGTAAGCATGCTAGGTTCAAATTATATGAATATGAGTATAAAACAATGCTTAAAGTAAGTAAATCATACAAAAAAAAAATAGAAATTGCACTTATTTAATGAATAAACGCCACAAAAACGCCAAAAAAACGCAGCCATCCTTCACAGTGGTAACGGGCGATTGGCAGGTTCAAACATGTTCGCAAGACGCCCGCGCGTATTTTTTCCAAGAAAAGGATAAGTCTCACAATCGATCGAGGCCGGTTGCGTCTCGAAAAGTCGATTTGTGTGCGCACCAGAATTTTTGAAAATCAAGTCTCACTATCGTATCAAGTCGGTTGTAAAGGGTTATAATTATATTTTTTCATATTTATAGTAAAAAATTAATGCTCATATTCGCAAGAGTAAAAGTTTGATGGATTTGCCTTTTGCCTGTCAAAAGAATTACATGTACAGGTCAAGGACCCATCTGGAGTCGAAACCTGCGATCCATCGATCGATCGAAAAAAAATTTTTAGATCTGAGTATTTTTAGATATGGTTTGAATTATTAAATTTTTAGATATGGTTTGAATTTCAACTCGATATCTCCAAGCGTTCCTGAGTTAAAGGCTCTTGACAGATAGACAGACAGACAGACGTACGGACAACAAAGTGATATTATAAGGGTTCCCGATTTCCTTAAAAGGTACGGAAACCTAAAATTTGAAAAATTTTACGTGGTGGGCGTATATACTCACTTTAAATTAAATAACCTCCTGCAAATATTGAATTTTTAACGTTTTTTTTAATGAAATGTCTGTAAATTTGTCCTGTGCGGATTTTTTCCTTTATTTATATTGTAAGTTTTCGTTTCGTCCCAAATTTTCCAACTGTAGGTCAACGTGAAGCATTCTATAGGCTTTAATTACACGGCGAATTTCATATAAAGTGCAGCAAAACGATGCATAAATGCTGGTACCTACATTTTGATTACGTTGACATAGAAGTAGATTTTTTCTGTGCTCCAAGAGAACGTAAACCTGAATATTAGAAAAAATTGTCTTGGCAGATGGACAACAAAATGATTCTTTCTATAAGGGTTCCGTTGTTTTGAGGTACAGATCACAAAAAAAGGTCAATTTCCGTTGAAAAAAAATAATACATTAAAATTAGAACAATTACTTGATTTTTAACTAAAGTATTATAAAATGTGAGGCATTTAAAAAAAATTATGAATCAAAATATTTTATTCGTGACCAAAAAATAACGTCACTTTTTTTACCAAACAAGGTTTTTCTGACGCCAGTCGTGGCGCAGCGGTACAAAGTGTGACTGTGAAACCGACTGGTTGTGGGTTCGATCCCCACTCTTGAGGAAATGAAATATTCACTTAAATTTATATTTCCATTTCTTCGCTCTGGTGTTGAGGCAAAGCGCGGCGTTGAGTTCTGCCACTCATTGCCACACGCAATACCTCCAGAATTCGGCAGAAAGTGGGGAACGGAGTCTCTTAACACTAGGTTCCCTCTGCCTACCCTGCTGTGTGCGGGATACAGCGTGAAGCTGATTTTATTTTATTTATAAGGTTTTTAATGCGTGACCATATGCAGTTTGCTCTGGATTATCCCAACGCACTTTCACAGATATTTCAATTACCAACGCAAATAGAGATAGGCAGAATATAAATGACAAAGACAAAGATTACTTTTGATTCTTTTTCCAATATTTATATAAATTTTGCTTCTTTATATATAATTTTATGGCGCGGGCTCCATTAATATTAATATATATTCCCATAAGGGACTTTTGAAATAATCCGTTGAGGGCTACTTATTGAAATGATGTTTAGGTACGAATACAAACACACAAAATGTAAGGAATAAAAACTATATAATATAAAAAATAAGGTTATTTTAAAAAAATGTTTAAATTGTTTGAAAGATTTAAATTATCATACAATTTTCTTAATAATTAAATTGTAAGATCGTCGTGGTGCAAAGGTAGAAAGTATCTCAATGGAAACGGAATGTCTTAATAGTAGGTTCCCTCTGCCTACACTACTTTGCGAGACATAGTGTGAAGTTAAAAAAAATCAAGCGTTTTTACAAACCAAAATTTTCGTAAATTGTAGGTAAAAATTGAAAAATAACAATCTAAAACTCTTTTTTATATTAAAAAAAATATAACAAATCAACATTTTTTCATTGAACGATTCATTATATGCAAATTACTATGAACTAAAGCTTGGATTAGAGCTTGTTCTAGGTTTAGATCGCTTTGAGGTAGCTTAACGTATCTCTAGAGTGCAGACTAGGAGACTCAGACCCAAGTTGTCTAACAATTCAGGATATTTTGTTGTTTTTGTTGCTATTACATATACACAAAATTTTATCCTCAAAATTTAACGGAGTAAGCTATGAATTTTAAATATATTATTTTAAGGGTCGTTATAATATATAAATATTTTAGTTTTGTAATAAATAATATCGAAAATATTTTTCAGTTATTAAAGTTAAGTTTTTAACTTCTTCTTTTAAATGGAGAGTAAAGGCTAATTCATTTACTCTCATGTTAACTATACTTAATTTTAACCTAAATACAGCTTCTACGTTGATTGGTGTCACAGTATCACTCGTCCTTATCAGCAAATATAACCTACATATGTAAAGCTGTAATTAAAAGAAATTACTTTCCAACATTTACTTTATACAAGCAGATCTTGATTCAAGAAAACTAGGTAAATTAAGAATTCCAAGCTACGCAAGTAAAACACATTTCTCTTTTGCCCTCTAACGCCCAGTATTAATAACCTATCTCCAACGTCAATCTTAGATTGTTTCATATATCTATCCAATCTAGAGATTGGACAATCTAAGATTGACGTTGGGGATAGGTTATTAATATTGGACGTAAGCCGTGTTATATACAAGCGGTTGAGGCAAAAGTTTTCAGCAAACAAAAAATGGTACCGTTTTTTGTAAAATGTTAACATTTTTATGCTTTTTATTTAGTGAAATATTGACACATAATAGCATGTAACGTATCGTTTAGTTTTCTAGTCCAGAAATTACTGGTAAAGACTCTTGTCTTTACCAGTAATTTCTCTAATTTGATCTTTCAAAGTAAACTATATGTAGGTAATTCCCCACTAGAAATATAAGCCCACTATCCATTCATGTACATAAAGGCCACCTTATCTATTCTCCGAATTAATTTTCATTACCTGCGAGCAAAACATTTCAATTTATGTTTGACCAATTATTTTTTTTTAATTAAAAATTGAACAGGCAATATAAAGAAGCCCATTTACACTTCTAACAGACACCGCCTTTGCACCTATTTTACATTCTTTTGAGATATTGTACTTTCTTATTAAAATTATTTGGGCCCTTTAAAAACTGTTGTTCTAATATTTTATTTTTATAGGAAAAGATTTTATTTATTTCTTTAGGAGTTTTACTCTGTATAAAATAGACATAGTGACTGTATGTTAGTGAGAATAACCCGTAACAAACATCATGTATGTTATGGATGACTCTCAAGAAGAACGCATAGAAGAAAATATGAATATTCTGCTTGAAAATAATATTACAATTTCTTTGAATTTACATTGAAAGTAGTTAGTCCCGGCAACTTCATTTACGGTTTTATTATTTTTTATATATGATGGGTAAAAACTTTAGCTAAGGCGTCCATTTCATATTCCTTATAGCTTAGCTGGTTTCTTACTTTTCTACATTTTAGATGCCATGGTGATTGTATATTTACATATCATGGGTAAATTGTCATCTAAATTTTTTTTTTATGAAGAGTATTTTTTTTTATAGTTTCTGGTCTCCAATCTATGATGGTTGAACATTAGGTATTAAAAATCTATTACAACCTATTTCGTTTCCTGACTTTTTATTAATAGCTTACATTAAATTGTCTTTTTTATTATACTTTACATTTTAATTGGAGGCCAGTCGTGGCACAGAGTGTGACTGTAAAATCGGCTGGTTGTGGGTTCGATCCCTACTGGAGGAGATGAAATATTGACTTAAATTTATATTTCCATTTCTTCGCTCTGGTGTCGAGGCAAGGCGTGGCGTTGAGTTCTGCCACTCAAGACTCAATGCCTCCAATTCGGCAGAAAGTGGAGAACGGAGTGTCTTAACGCTAGATTCCCTCTGCCTACCCTGCTGTGTGCAGGATACAACGTGATTAAAAAAATAACATTTTAAATATTTCTTTATTAATATAATATGAAACAATAGGCTTAGACCTCACCTTAGTCGAACAAAGCAAATGCTGATTAATCGTATAGAGGTTTTAGAATATAATGGATATTATATTTTCGCAATCATTTATTTTTTGCTGCTACGGGTATAATTTTGAAGAGATGAGATTTCTCATGACAAATACGAGGTTCTACCATTTTCCTTTCAAATGGTTTTAATGACAAAGTAGGTAGTCTTAAAAGATATTAACTTAATAAATGTATATAATAAAAGGCAAAAAGTTAATAAAATTACAATCTTTCTATTTAGAGACTAGAAGGAAACTTGAAATCAAAAAGTAATGTAAAAACGTACATATACTACTTTGTCTTTTGATCAATTAAAAGTTAAGCTAAAGTTTCAGTTCGCTTCAACAATTTTCAAAGAATGACGACGTTAATATTTTATTATTTACGACAGTACTTTCTCATACACGATATTTTGGATTTTATGCTGCTATCTAAATTTAAAATACGCTCTGTCAGTCACACTAAAATTTTATCTATATAATTGTATACTCGTATTTTCGCTATACTTATAATATAATAGAAGAAAAAAAATATCGTCATTTAGAGATATTGAGAGTAAAATTATTATATACAAAAAAAAAAACACTTTACGCTGTATCCCGCATATAGTATGGTAGGCAGAAGGAACGTAGTGTGAAGACACTCCGTTCCGAGTGTCTTTACATTAAGTTCCCTCTGTCTAACCTGCTGTGTGCGGGATAATCCCCAAGTGGGAATCGGACCCACACCGATGTAAATATAGGTATATTATTAATCTTATAATAACGAGAAAGAAAGACAGAGAAATCGTTAAAAAAATAATAAATATTATTCAAAGACATTATGAGCCAAATTATTACCTACTACTCTAAAATTTGATGTAAATGTGTTTAATATAATTAAAATGATATAGGTACGAAATGTATTTCCAGTAGGTACCCGCAAACCGCGGCCCCAAGTCTATTTAATTAATATCCGGAAATCATTCGTACGATTCGCTTATCATACGTGTAATCCTATTTCACGCCCGACAGAATTATTCAAGCGGAAAAAGTACTTATATGTTGTAGTATTGATAGGACTTCAAAAGTCGTATTTTTAATATTGAAAAATGATATGAAAATAATTATGTTTGGTAATTTGGTTGGTATTTATATTTTATTTTCAGCTTCACGGTATATTCTGCATAAAGCAGGGTAACAGACGGAGCCTAGTGTTAAGACACTCTGTTCCCCACTATCCCATTTTAAGGAGGAATTTTATCCCATTTTGAGGCATCGCTTGTGACAGGCGGAACTCAACGCCGGACTTTGCCTTAGTACCAAAGTGGACATACAAATAAATTAATAAACTAGCGGCCCGGCTTTAAACTAGTAAAAACTTTTGAAGGACATTTTTTCTTTTTTTTTTAAATAATTTTAACTAAGCACTACAGACACGTGGTCCACATTTTTAACTGTTTCATTATTATCAGCTAATCAACAGTTTTATATTTATCTGCTACTTAAATAAGGCTTATAAGTATAACTAGAGATAATCATCTAGATATTTAATTCCTAAGAAAGTCCAGGTATTTTTAATTGCCTTTTTTTGTAAACATTTTACTTATTATTTATTAAATTAATATCTATTACAATTTTACAATTTATATATTCTAAGTACCTATCGGAAGATGGATTCAGGATGTGGAAGGTATAACCGAAGTGGTCATAACCTCTACTAAAGAAGATATGACCACTTCGTTTCATTTGTTTTTTTTTTATAAATAATATATATATATATATATATATATATATATATATATATATATATATATATATATATATATATATATATATATATATATATGCAATGTGTACAAGTCACAGAGGCCGTTGTGGCCGTTGTCTACCTCGTAGCGATCTAGTAGCCAGTTGAAGCGTAGCGTTGGGTTTCGACACTCAACACGCAGTGCCTCTAAACTTGAGCAGAAGTAGAGAATGGAGTGTTTTTTTACTATGCCCCCTAAGATGGTGGGTAGGAAGTGCTTTATAACAAATATTTTATCCTTTACTTGGTAACGCTAGTGTGTCATGCGATACTGCCATTCAGCGCAACTTAGCTTAAGCTTGCAAGCTTAGGTTAAGTTATTAAAATGCATTTTACTCATAAGAAAAAAAAACCGGACAAGCACGAGTCAGGCTAGCCCACCGAGTGTTTCCTATAAAAATTGGAGGTCTTGAGCATTTTTTGAAATTCAGGCTTAGCGAGGAGAGAGGTATCAGATGAAAGGGCTCTGGCTAACCAGAGCCCTTTCATCTGATACCTCACTTGAACTGGCGGCTTTAATACCAAAGGTTGCTCCCTTTTAAGGGTATTATTTTTTAGGACTTAACCACAAATGCATAGTTGTAAGTTTTTTTCTTGAACTAGTACTATTACCTGTAGATGCTAGCTATCAAATTCAAATTCTAATTCTAGGTTAACCAGAAGTACTCTATTTATTTAGATTTTCTTTATAGTTTCGAAATACGAGTCTTTTGCCATGTAAACGGCCATATCTTATCCTAAGTAAATATAGAAATATATTTTTTCAGGAAATCGTAGATCTGAGTATATGGTTTGAATTTAAGTTCGATATCTCTAAGCGTTCCTGAGATAAAGGGTCTTGACAGACAGACAAACGGACAGCAGAGTGATATTATAAGGGTTCATTTTTTCCTTAAAATGTACGGAAGGACGGATTTTCATATATTATGTTGAAACTAAAAATGTTTCTTTTGTTTTTGTTACAGGTAATATCCCGATAATATTCAGAAGTATTTGAATAAATTCAAGTGTAAGTTAATTTAACATGTGAAAATCAAATTAATTCAAACATGTGTAATCGCAGTAGATGAAAAAGAAGAAGGTATGTTATTTGTTTATATTTTTTTAATTTGCTTACTTTTTTAGCTTCACGCTATGCCCAGAACACAACAGGTTAGGCAGAGGGAACCTAGTGTTAAGACACTCCGTTCCCCATTTTTGTTGTGTGGCGGAGCTCAACGCCGCGCTTTACCTCGAAATCAGAATGAAGAAATGAAAATATTAATATTTAATTTCCTCGAGTTGCAATTGAACCCAAAATATATCGCATTTACAGTAACACGCTTGGCCACGACTGGCCTTTTACTATTTTAGTTTACTTGTTCTGACAAAAGAAAGAAATGAACGTAGGAAAATAGTTTACTGAGTAAAACTTCATTTTTACATTACTTTATACGGTTAACAGCTTTTATATCAAAAGATTATTAGAAATAGATAATATCATGTAATATAATATAGCATCTCATATACTGAAGCATAAGTAATTACAATAAAAACTTGGACCCTCTCCCATACCGCGCTACACGCTTTATATGAAAAAATTGTTTATATCTACTATTCCTTGTCAATAGTAACTTTTGTTCTTTCTTTCCCAATGTAAAAATTTTTTATTTAATTCAGGGTGATGTTTGTATATGTAAATGTTTATTTTTTAGTTTAACTGTGCGTGACGTCAATTTCATTGCATCCATTGAAATCCATTCAGTTGTGACAAACTGATTGACCACAAGCCACCTTTCGTTGTATGAATTCAGAATCAATGCTCCATATATTTAATCTACATCTGATCATCGGGCAGTGAGATAGGTAATATTTGGTTGTACGAGCGATAGTGGGTTCGATCACCAATCAAGAAAATTATTTTACATAATTAAATTTATTTTTGTTCTTTCGTTATGGTAGAAGAGCATATATCGTTACGTTCCTGAAATTATACATTAGACATATAGATAATAAATGTAATAATATAGTATAAAAATAATAATTAAACTCTGTAGAGAAAACTGATCATAAAAGGAAAATATTAGTTTAAACTTTACTACACCGAAATCATTCTCGGTCAGCAATACCAGCAAGGTCTCGGTCCGATATTCATAGATTAAAATCGATTGCAATCAAATTCTGCATAGATTGAAAGTTTATATTAATTTTAGGTATATAGTAGGTTACTGAAATATTTTTCACATCAAGGTATATAAAAATATATGATTATCATGCAGTTAGGAAGTACTTCATTTTATACACAGTGGCTATGAGTTTGATTTCCATCCACGGAAACAATAAAATAATTATAGGGTTCCTCCACCCACCAACATGCGTCCAGATTTAAAATGGTGTTATAGTTTTCTTTTTATTTCGTACTAGCGGACATGCGCGGCTTCGCCTGCTTGAACTGCACGAAAATTATTATGTTATTAAATAAAATCGAAAATAATTTCATAAATAAAATATATTTATGAAATTATTTTGGATTTTCAATAGGATTAGTAAGAAAATATAAGCCTAAATAATCAAAATAAGCCGAAAAAGAGTAGTAGTAAAATTTTATTAATAGAAAAAATATCAGAGTAATTGAAATGAACAAACAAAATTAAATTAAATTAAAATCAAATTAAATCAGCTTCACACAGTCGATTCTACAGTCACATTTTGTGCCCCTGCGCCACGACTGGCCTCACATTTAAAAGAATTAAAATTAAAAGTAACACGAAATATAATCTATACTTATAATAAAACAGTAAAAAAATAGATAACTTTATGCGAACGTATATGCTATCGCCGAGTTTTATTTGGATTTTTTATAAGATTACAATATGTTCTTTAGAATATATGATTTTTGCACATAACCGTTCTACTCCTATGTTTAAAATTTTCATATGTTCTAAAATATCCTTTTATGTAATATGCTGTAAAAGCTACTTTAAATCTGTATAAAGCGCACAATGTATCTAATATATTTATACGTATAAGGAATAATACTGTACTATTGGAAATAGTTTCGTCATTATCCCTTCTTTATTTTTAAACACAATAATGTTTAATGTGGGTATCTCTTGTGTTTATCTCTTAAGGATACTTAAGAGATAGACATATTAATTAGTATAGGCCTTATAACATTACGGTGTATTTCTTTAGTTAGCCTAAGATAACCAAATAACTAGTATCTCTTATAAATAAGTCACAATAAGGCATTTTGCGAAAAAAAATATTGATAATTGCAAGGTTTCCGTTGCATTGACCGTTTCTTATAAATAAGATTGAAGTGTCTGTTTGTGATTTCTAAATAACGTGCATGTGGTTATTTACATGATAGTCAGCTTCACGCTGTATCCCGCACACAGCAGGGTAGGCAGAAAAAAAAAATTTTTTTTTTTTTTTAGATAAAAGTACACCCCTTGCGGAATTCGAATCAACAACATTCACCTTTTTATTTAACAGTGTCTGTAACAGCATCGATACATTTTCATATTTACAACATTTTTATATAAACTTTCATTTATACAAACTTTAACGAGAAAACTTCGAAACTTAATTAACCAGAAGTTATGAATTGCCAGTGAATAAAATCTGTAACACACAATATCTGGTGAATTCTATAGAAATAGTTGGTTTTTAAAGAAAAAAAGAAAAAAAATAGTGTCCATGACCAATTCCAGTAGGCGAGGTCGAAGTGAGATTGTAATTAAGAAAGTTTATTCAGCACTATTTAATGAGACTGAATGAGCGAAACTCATCTAATGAGACGTATTGTGTTAGACCAGTGAATGTTTTTGAGCGAAATGTTTTTTTCAATATTTTTCTTTTTGTTAAGATACATCTTATAAGTACTTATAAAGATTAAAGCGTATAAAAATATATGTTTTACGTCTTTACATTACAAATTTTGATGTTCTGAACTTTTCTCTGCTGTAATAGCTTCTCGCTGTATCCCACACAGCAGGACAGGCAGAGTGATCAGTTCATATATAGTGTTTTTGCCATCACCACTTTAAGCGAAACCACAGTTTTAACTACTCAATAACAACCTAAAACAATTAAAACAAACGACGATAACGCCGCACACGCACTGTTGAATTGCGTAAAATAGAACGGGAGATATCCTTTTCTCGTTCTAGTATGTATTTTGGTAGTAGTAGGTGTTTACGTTTTTGGTATCTATTCGTAACTGCGTTACAAGAAATACAGTATGGACCTTTTAGTTTAGACGTAGGATTTTTTTTTCTGTTGAGGTATCTTGATTAATTTCCTTAGGTATGGGTTTGAAATATTTTACCCTATATGCTGCTACCGTAAAAGGAGCAAAGACTCTTCCACCCTGTATATCTAGCTAGGTACAATAAAAAAGGTAAATTTTCATACACATAAAAAAATCTATTTATCAACTAAACGATGAATTATTACTTGTAAATTGGGCAAATCTTTCATCGAATACCAACAACAACAGCGCGTCCCTTGCGTACCTACATTTTTTATGTTGTCTTTTGTTTATCGTCATTTGTCAAAGAGGACCGCTGGGATAAATTAAAATATTTATTTAAATACATTATAATAAGCTTAAAAAAAACTTTAAAAAAATTCAAATTGTATTAGAAATAATTAAATAGTCTTAAAAATTACTTAAAACCACAAAATCGTTTTTGTGTTTTAATAAGTAGATACTACCAACAATTAAGTAGATGTAAAGAATTGTTAGTAGTAAGGAATGATAATGTTGATTTTAAGAATAATACAATATGGCTTCACGCTGTATCCTGCATATAATATAGTGCAGGCAGAAAGAATCTAGTGTGAATACACTTTGTTCCCTAATTTTCGTCCAATTGTTGAAACATTACTTATTGAATGGCGGAACTTAACGCCGCGCTATGTCTTGTTACTACAGCGAAGAAATGAAAGTAATTTATTACTCCGTGTGGGAAATGAATTTACATCCATTACATTTCCTTACCTTCAGACGCTGTGCAGCTGCCACGGCAACCTTATTATCATTTTTTTACAAGCTTTTTAAATTTGAATTACCGAGTTAGTATGTCGGATTTTGCAAGCTCTATTTGACCCACTTCACAGTGTCCGATTGAACTGAAATTTTGACTACTACTTCAGTTTTGATGACAATTAAATTAAAAAATATGAATAATAATCCAAAATGGCCGGCGCAACAAAATAGTAGATTACAATTTTTTGCACCTAATACCATATAAAATGAAAGTGTTTGATTTGTAAAATAAAATATACCATGAAAAAAATATGGGAAGGTTGTTTTTAAAAAGATTTTTTTAATTAAAATTTTTAAATCTTAACCTTTTCGGGCTATAATGTTAGATTACATAAGACTATAATGGTTGTAAAAACACCTTATTTTGAAAAGTAATTAAATTAGATATTAATGAATTGTAAGAAATTGTGAACAATTTGCTTTTAACAGTTAATTTAGAACTTTGTTACCATATACATAATATGTAGTTATTTGTAAATAATTTTGTAAAAAAGTCAGAAAAAATACATTTTGAAAATATAACTTAAACAGCTTAATTCCGATTAGTACAATATTTTGCCCTTAACCTGGCTAGCTTTAATAAATTATGACTTCTATTAATTAATTATGACTAGTTTTAATAAATTAGATTCAAAATAATAAAAAATCTCCATTTTGCATGATAAATCTCTGTTTTCCATGTGTAATTCAATAAAAATAGTTAGAAACCTAAACATTTATTTTGTTAATCAATAGTTCAGCTAGCTAGTTGTAAAGCGCTGTGACAAAAATTTTTAAATGTAGTGACTAAAAACGAAATGTATCTGGGTGTTACACCCATATAGCCTTTAAAGGTTAATAATTTTGTCAATAATTATGCCAGTCGTAGCGCAGGGGCATAAGGTGTGGCTGTAAATGCAACTGGTTGTGAGTTCGATCCCCACTCGAGAATATGAAATATTTATTTAAATTTGTATTTCCATTTTTTCGCTCTGGTGTATATAAATATATTTTACACTTTAATATATTTTAAAACATCTTTAGCCAATAACATGAATACTTAATAAGCTTGAAACAAAATTAGCTACACTTAAGTAAGCTTTTGTTTGAAGATTTGAACTGCAATATAGCAACATGTATTGCAATGTTATTAAAAAAAAACCTTTAAATAGTAAATAGATGATTTTCTTAATTTTTTTAAAATTTTTGACCAATATACCTATTAGTTGTGATATAAATTAGGTTAAGTTATATTTTAAAGTAAATGGTTTTAGAAATGTTAAATAAAAAATATAAAAAAAGAAATTAATGAAATAAATCTATTTTCTTATTTATACATTTGCTTATAAAAATATGAATATAGTATAATTTTACAATAGCGCCATCTGTTGATACAGTTAGAAGCTACATAGTTATGAGCTTTAATGTAATAATAATTACTTAGTTATGTTGCTTAACACCACTAGATGGCATTCAAACATGTTCACAAAATGTATTTGTAGATGGCGCTGTAACTTATGAACTACAAATTGACAACGTATAATTGAAATAAAAATTTTACTACACGAGCATTGAATAAAATAAATTTTGGATGTTTTATAAATCCTTATATACACCTATAGTACTTATTTTTTCTTTTGGGAAATGGTGAACAAAGTGTCTTTCTATCTACAGCTATGTATATGCGGGATAAAGAGCTTAAGACATTCTGTTTTCAGTACCCTTACTCAATGCAAGTGTTGAGTATAAAATTTCCGGAAAAAAAAACTCTCAACCGCTGGACATAAAACTCTTGATACTAGAATCCATCTTCGTTACCATCAAAACAAGTCCATCCAATACACAAACAAATTGTGTTAATGCACCAACCACCACTTGGCACATTTCCAAGCGGGCTCATCAAATTTTTCTCG
>DWQW01003809.1:0-21521 GCA_018249695.1 Heliconius erato demophoon | reverse complement strand
TTCTGCCACTCAACACGCAATACCTCCAGAATTCGGCAGAAAGTGGGGAACGGAGTGTCTTAACACTAGGTTCCCTCTGCCTACCCTGCTGTGTGCGGGATACAGCGTGAAGCTAATTTAATTTTTTCTATATACATCTAAAAGTGATTGATTCCTCTACAAGTTCCTGGGGAAAAGGGTATTGACAGAAAGAGAGAAAAAAGAAAGTAATAAACTAACAACAAAGGGGTACCAACTAAAAACAATTGTTGTTATTTATTCCTTAAATTATATATTTTTATTATTATTGCAAGCGAAGCGATTGCCGAGCGAAGCGAGTTTAATATAAAAAAAATATTTATAGAGATACTTAAAATAATAGAGCTTAACATAAAATCCTCTTAATTATAAGCTTACACCATTTATGGGATGGATGTGGTTAAATTTTCTATCAAAGGATAAATAAATCAGCTTCACGCTGTATCCCGCACGCAGCAGGGTAGGCAGAGGGAACCTAGTGTTAAGACACTCCGTTCCCCACTTTCTGCCGAATTATGGAGGCATTGCGTGTTGAGTGGCAGAACTCAACGCCGCGCTTAACCTCGACACCTGGAAATATAAATTTAAGTAAATATTTCATCTCCTCGAGTGGGGATCGAACCCACAACCAGTCGATTTTACAGTCACACCTCGTGCCGCTGCGCCACGGCCTCAAAGGATATAAATATATAAAACATGTATATGATAAACATGTTCGAAAGCGTTTGTCGTTCCAACCTTGTACAAATAACAAGAAATTAAGCTACAAACATAAAATAACAAATAAGGTAATATTAAAAAAAAAAACAAACGATGATTAAGGCTCGGTGACCTTTAATATAATATCATCATCCCCGAGGCTTCCGACAGCTCAGGAGGAGCGTGTAAGAAAAACAAACCACTGGACTCGCGTATCGTGTTACACTACTTAAACTGTCGTCAGCCGCCACCCACACGGCTTCTTTTTCCTTTTTTACCATACTTTTTAGACAACTAAATAGATTTCCTGTTAGAAAAACAAACAAATTTTTATTGACTCCGTTTTAGTATGTCTTGTTGTGGATGAATGATGGTTTTCGAATGACTCGACCTTTGACGGATAGCGCTTCCGATTGTGTATAATAACATGTTATTTTAATAATAATGTAGATATCATTATACTATATAAAGAATATTATTTTCGTAATGCAAAATTGAAATTCGTGTGCGGTCTTAATATCAAAATATAGTTATGTTTTTATGTGAGGGAAAAATCTAAATGTCAAGTTTATCTGTTCATCAAAAGGCGTTTGTGAGAAGTATATCAAATTTTGTAAAATTTTAAGGTAAACATTGAGTTGGCGGAGCGTAATACGGTGATGTTAATCGATGATCTAAAGAAGACGCTTTTATAGGTTTAGTAGCTGCAAATAGAATTAATTTTCTGTTTATAATAAAAAAAATAAATAAAAAAACCAAAGGCTTAGATACTTTATTTTATTTTATTTAAGTTATATTAATAGTTGAATATGAAAGTAATATTTTTTTGTTAAATTCAGACAATCATTTGATTAAATTGTAAAAAAAAATACATCTATAGATTTGTCAAAAGATAAACTTTGTGGGATGTTCTTTGGAAAAAATGAACAGGGACAGTTTATAACTACCGTGGACACCGCTTTGATTTACGATGAATAAAATTTCGGGACGTTTTAGCGGCGCAATTAAAATATCTAAAGAACAACCCCTCAGTGGGTGGTAGGCGACAGTTCTCACGAGCCTATTAAATATAATTTTATTTGTTTTTGTTCTTGTTCTAGTGGGCGGGGATGTCTTTGGATTTATTGTCGGAGCCGCGTAGGTGTACCCCGATGTGCTTTATTGTGCTGTCCTGTATATTGTAGCAAATATATTCCAGTAGTAGTTGCCAATATTATCCAATAAACATCGTAGCTTTTTCGATTTTTTCAGAAAAGGGACGAAAAATGTGACATTTTTATGTGTTGAGGAATTGCGGACTTAAGACGAAGTGAATGCGGAAGAAATCTAAATGATGATTTGGAAATTACTTCCACGTTTTGTTAGTGGAGTTAATTCATTACTAACTTTTTTATATATTTATTTTTATAATTTTGTGTCAATAATAAATATAATTATTATTCCGTTGTTATAGAAGGCCGTCGTGGTGCAGTGGCACAAAAGTGTGACCGTAAATGCGACGGTTGGGTGTTCGATCCCATATCCGCTCGGGAGAGTTGAGTTCCGCCACTCAACACGCAGTGGGGAACAGAGTATCTTAACACAAGGTTCCCACTGCCTACCGGGATGAAGTGTCAAGCTGAAAAATAATTGTTATTTATTAATTCCAAAATGGAAAATTAGTTTAAAAATAATGATAAACTGTTTTACCAAGCACAATTAACACTTTAAACTCTTAACTGCAAAACATGGTAGAAAGTTAAAATTTTCAAGAAATTACTTTTATTTTATTTTCTTAGTATTCAACATTGTTCTATTCATTATACATGTCAGTGTCTCCGATACAGCAATTATAATACTGTATTTGTCTCGAGATTCGTTACGGTGTTTGCTGAGAGACCGAAGATGGTTATCAGCCATAATACTTTAAATGACCGTCATAAGCAAAACGTATGAGTAAAATTTGTAAATGCCATTGCGAAATTACTTGAAAGTTAAAATTGTGTATTTTGTAGCAATTAAATAAAATTATATTAAATCAGCTTCACGCTATATCCCGCACACTGCCGGGTAGACAGAAGGAACCTAGTGTTAAGACACTCCGTTCCCCACTTTCTGCCGAGTTCTGGAGCATTGTGTGTTGAGTGGCGGAATTCCACACCGCGCTTCGCCTCGACACCAGAGCGAAGAGATATAAATAAATATTTCATTTCCTCGAGTAGGGATCGAACCCACAACCAGTCGATTTTACTTAATTAGCAATTAATTGTCATTATTTGTAATAAATTTATTCTAATGACATTTTTTATGCGTGATGCTATCGAGAAGCAAAAACGTAGAGGTCTTGTTAAAATAAAATTTATAATAAACGATTTGTGAAACGCATTGTCAGCATGACGCGAACCCGCCCTTAAGAATCAATCCTTTCATCCAGTAATGGGTATAATAGTTTTGTCCTGAGATATCGTTGATGAAATGTCTTATGAACTCACAGCATGTGGCTAGCGGACGGTTCACCGTTTGGAAGCTGCCTCCCGCTTTGAAATGTGGCTCGAAATTAACATATAACACTCATTTTTAACTCTTTGCATTAAGTGGATGTCAGGCTGAGGTAGTAAAAGATTAAAATTAAAATAGTTTATCTTTATTGCCTGAATGGGAACGCTGCATGTCATCGGCTGCGGCGGCCGTTAGTATAAATTTGCGCGCCGCTCCAATGGTGTTGTGTGCTCTGGGCTTTAAATCACATCGTAAGGAACACGGCCCGTATGCTGTTAATCTATCGCAATAACTTCTCTGGCGTTAAAATGAGCCGAAGCGGCTTCGGCGTTCAACAAAACAATTTAATTGAATAAAATTAGCCAATAAACACCGCGGGTCGATGCACACCACAATGGAATACCGCTTCTTGAGCTCGTAAAGCAGTCTTGTTTACCGAAGTCTCTCATGGAATCCACATTGCGCATTGCTCGATACCTCTAGGTATTCTTTACTTACATTTGTTTGTTCTGTGGAAAAATTTAGATTAAAACTTACTACTGAGCTATGTTTCATCTCTAAATTTGTATATTATTCATTCAGAACTGGCCTTATTAACAAAGTACGTACATCTTAAGAAAAATTGATAGCGTTCAATTTCATTCTGTTTTCCAATAAAAAAGAGATTTTATGTGCAAATCGGTAGAAGTAAACAGGACACTCTGTTACCTTTTCCGCACATTTATTCAGAAAATTTCCGCATAGCCGCATAGGGTACTCAGAGAAAGCATAGATTAATACATTTCTTTCATCACATCATTATTTCGTCTTGCCAAAACAATTGACTCCCACGAGTGGGAATCGAACACACAACCATTGCGTTTACAGTCAAGCACCTACTAGTTCACTGCGCCTCGATAATCTTTTTCGGAAGGAATATTCATTTACTTTTATTAACTATATATTGTTTTATTATCAACGATGAAAATTTTATATATTTAAATATCAAGGAGCTAGTCGTTATACGACAACGTACGAACCCTTTCCCACTCGAGAAAATGAAATATTTAATTTTTTTTTCCGCTCTGGTGTAGAGAGAAAGTGCGGCGTTGAGTTTCGGCCAGAATTCGGCGAAAAGTGGGGTTGGAAGTGTTTTAACACTAGTCTCCTATTGCCTACCATGCTACTAGCGAGATACAGCGTCAAACTGAAAAAAAATATATAAAAAAATATTCTCCGAAACTACTAAAAAGGGAGGCAGGTCGTGGCGCAGCGGCACGAGGTGTGACTGTAAAACTGATTGGTTGTGGGTTGAATTCCCACTCGAGGAGATGAAATATTTACTTAAATTTATATTTCCATTTCTTCGCTCTAGTGTCGTGGCGCGGCGTTGAGTTCTGCCACTCAACACGCAATGTCTCCAGATTTCGGCAGAAAGTGGGGAACGGAGTGTCTTAACAATAGGTTCCTTCTTCCTACCCTGCTGTGTGCGGGATACAGCGTGAAGCTCATTTTATTTTTTTACTAAATAATATGCGCTGGAATCGACGAAGTTAGTATCAGATATGTATCATTCATATTATCTTATTAATCTAAGAAGTTAGCGTTAGTGTTTCATGATATAATAAATATAATTACAAAGAAAAATATCTAATAATATATTGCAGATGCTCCTTCATGGCGCGTGGTGTCTGCGGGGGTGCAACCAAACGAGCAAAGAAGAAATCTTAATCGAAGAAACGTAAATTGTTCATTTACAAGTAGTGCATTCATTATTATATATTGTTGAAATTACTTCTTATATGGGCATCGAGATATTTATACTAAGTGCTTAGCTTTATATATTTTTCTTAGATGACCACTTTATATGAAAAAGACTGGTTAAGTGCGAGTCAGTCTACTATACAAATTTTAATATAAGTCAATGGGAAGTACAACTTATAAAAGTTGACAAATTTAAGTTTGTAGGCGTATGCACTCATTTTATATGAGATAAACCACAAATGTAGGTTTGTATTGATTTAATCCTGAATATTTGATAATAAATTAATCTTGATACCTCTACGCTATCTCGAGATAAATGCTCTTGTCTGACAGACAGATGAACAGAAGTTATCCTACAAGAGTTCCGTTTTTATCTTTTGTTGTACGGAACCCTAAAAATATAAATAAAAAAGACAACGCTGTAGCTATTCCTATTACTCTAAACACATAAACTCTTCGAATATTATCATAAATTTCACTTCTAAAAGATATTAATTCTCAAGTGTAATGCACCTCCAATTATAACTTTAACAAAGTATATTATAAGGCATTTCGCTATTACCAATACTACCGACCGTGTGACAAATGCTGCCAGGGTCTTTGTCGGCGGGCTAATGAGATGCCGCGTGAGCCCAAGACAAATTTATCTCATAAATAATCCGATACATCGATCTGCAGCTTTAATTTACTATCGATATCGATATCGTAAGTCATTCGTGTCTTTATTATATCATTTGTATGAGCGTTATGATTTTCAAGGATGGGTACCCGTTTGAAACTAGTTTTTGGCCTACATTTTTTGATTATGTTAGTTGTTGAATTATTATTAAGTGTTTTCATATATTGCCTAGGTATTTTATGTAAAAAAAAACACAAACATTGATGCAGATTTTCAATGTATTGTTATAACAATGAATTAATTATATGTCATACTAATATTATAAATGTAAGATTGTCTGTTACGCCTTCCTGCCAAAACTATTCAACCGATTGTCATGAAACTTAGTACACATATTCTTACAGATATAAGAAAGGATATAGGTTACTTTTTTATTAAAAATATATTAAAAAAAAAACATTATTTTGCTATAATATAACAATCGGTTTAAGCGAGCAAAGCCGCGTTTGAGTCACTAGTAGTATATATATTTGAGATATACATATATTTCTAAATATATACAAATAAATCATATTATTTCAATTAAATAATCTCCATTTTGTCACTTGCCCGTTTAATGATCAGATAAACTACTTCTCATTTCTCAGTACATCGCGCCTCAAATTAAAAGTGCATCGTCTATTTCATTAAATCCGATAATCGCAATGACGCCGTGACCTTAATCACGGCGCGCTTTGCAGATCGCAGAGATAGGATTACAGTGCAAGACGAACTAATAAATTTCGAATCATTACAAGTCCATCTTTTTCTTTAATATGACATATGAGTGAGACGGCGGTTGGAAGTGCCTTCATATATTTGGTTAGTCGTAAGGTATGTTCGCCCAGAGGGACAGGTAAACTTATTAACTTAACGAGTGCTTCTGAACCTTTAATTTTGTTGAATACTGATAGGTACACGGTCGCCAGTGAGATATTTGCTTTGATCATCTTCAAAAAAGAATAATATTGTTCTACTTATACGAAAGTGCGAAATGAAAATATTAATAAAAATAATTCATCCATTCATATCAATTATTCATGCTTATGGGAATCGAACCCACAATCGACACAATACAGTTACACGCCTATGCCACTGCGTCGGGCGACATCCTCCCTTACAATTTTCAGCTGTAATATAATATAAACATATTTATTAAACAAACGTATTATAGTCTTTAAAACATGTATAGAGGTTTGTAGTCGGTTCTTATTTTTGTCAAAGATTCAATCGTGTCAGCAGGTTGTTAACAAGATCAAGAGCGTTCATTATTTACCCAGCAAACAGCGATATGGTCTATCGCTAACTTTGTGATTTAGCAAAAACATCGTTTTTAGAGTTCCGTACCTTAAAAGAAAAAAAAATATCCCTTACAGAATCACTTTGTTGTCCGTGTGTCGGTCAGTCAAGACCATTTTATGTATCTTAAGATTGCGTGGAGATATCAAGCTAGAATTATTATGAAATACTCAGGTCTATAGTCCTATGGAGCACAGAAGTCAAGCTTCTAAGTCAACGCAATCAAAAAAATCATAAAACGCATTTATGCATTTTTGCTGCATTTTGTATGAACTTCGCTGCATATGCTATGCAGTTGGAATTTATATTTAAAGTGCAGATAAAAATTATGACAAACTTTGTGTTTGGCTTGAATTTGTTACCTTATACATTAATTTTACTTCCCTGAAATTAGTACGGAACCTTCGGACAGCAAGTGCGACTCCCACTTGACCTGTTTTTTTTACTTTTCACCTGTTTTAGTGCGATATTTTCAAAGCCTGTACCACCCGTGCTCTAATAAACACTTATCGAAACTTCATCTTAAGGAGCAAAGAATTATGGCATATTTAAACAATTTATGGCTGCCGCAAAACAAGGCAAATACTGATAAGCCTCTAGTTTTGCGATAGCGTCCTTTAGATGTGACTTGCCGAAAACATTCATTTTGTTGTTTAAATTATTAACTTTAAGATTTTTTTTATTTTACATGTATTTATTTATATTTTTAAACTTATATATAATTAGTATTCCAATATACTAATGGAGACATAGCTTATGACAATGCATTGCTGTTTTAAATATTTAACGAGACTTAATGAACTATATTTTAAGGATAATTGCTGGCTAACGTTATTAGTTGCATACGAATCGTTTGATTGTAGTATTTTCTTTTTTTGGCCTAACTCGTATCTAAAAAAAGCAAAGTTCTCGAAATGATTTGATAACAATTTCTTGTAGCGTCAGAAGAAACATATTTTCTTTAAATAAAAAACACATCATAATTTTTATTACTTTTACTTATTTGCGTTAGGTAAAATTGACTTCTATTAAAAAAATAGCAAAAAACAGAAAGAGATGAATGTATAGCATTTTTGTTAACATGAAGCAATTGAACTGGATTCATATTTTAATCGAAGTAAATTTTGTCCAGGTACTTATTAATTAATTTTCTAGGGTGCGGTATTGATTTTCTCAAACATTTTTTTTTCTTTTCTTTAATACAAATTCAATAAAATAAAATGTTATATGCACGAGTCTATATATAATATTAAAGCTTTTTGTATACAACAATTAAACAAAAATTCATATAGTTTTAAAAAAAATATTACTTTCTATTTAAGTTAGTATATATTATATACCTAATAAAAATATATAAGAAACATCGTATTCATTCAATAGAAAAAATATCAATTTCTCAATAGTATTCAGATGTAATCTTATATGCGATGCGTGACTTCTGATCGCCCTTTGACGTCTTAGTCCAATCTACTAAATTAGTTATCGAGTTACAATAAAAAGTTTTTGTGTGGCAAATCGATACTTACAAATCGATGATTTCTTTGCACGTGCCGTAACTATAAATATTTAGTGACGACGCGACGCGGGTCAAAACTAATTTGTTATTATTTATGATATTATTTTCTTAATTATCTATGCAAATTTAAAAATTAATTTCACAAAAAATATAGGTACTTTGTGCGAAGAAAAGTTATTTTGTTAATACCAGATTTTTTTAATGTCATAATCAGATTTTAAGAAGTTAATTTGCGAAACATATTTTTAATAATAAAAAAGGAAACTCGTCTTCCCTATTAGATTGGGCGTACTTATTTTGTATACGTTTTAGTCAATGTTCTCTATTTTTCGTAAAAGTATAAAATATTAATTATGCATTTTTTTTTACTCTATATTGTATCCCGCACATACCAGGATAGGCAGAGTGAACCTGGGAATTCTGAAGGCACTGTGTGTTACCAGAGCGAAAAAATTAAAATAAAAAAAAATCCTCAAGTAGGAATCGAACTCACGATCTGTCACATTTACCGTCGAAATTTCAACATCCTCCTGCGACTGGACTAAAAGTTTTTTCTACATATAAAATAACTTAAACGAAATATGCATCTTTTTAACGTCTGTGCCATCATAGAAATATTTAGGCTCAGAATGACAGCGATGAAGTGATGACCAGCGATTCAGTGAGAATTGGTATCGAGCCATTATTAATACATAGGCGTTTTTTCTAAACATTTTGTTATCTGACGCCGGAATCCTTTCAATCCATCCATTCTATTGTTTTTGAATCACTTTTTTGTGTTGATATCAATATTTTTTCTGATGGGAGTAACGATAAAATAGTGATTTGTTCGGAACTGATATGAAACGAACGAGATGCCTTTGGGCCTCTTATGATACTCGCGCGTATATTATTCGGCGGCAGTCTTTCTTTTGTATGTTAATTTTATTGTTACACTTGAAAAAACCCTTTTATTTTAATCTGGTTGAGAGTAAGAAAACATACTTTGACAGTTAATTGTGAATTAATTGAAAGTTTCTTTTTGTAGACGAAAACGGATATACTAATATGGATGTATGAATATGGATGTAATAAGAATGCTACTCTGTATTATATCCATACATAGAATAGTTACGACTCTCAAAGAATTTTAAATTGTGAAATAATCTTTATCTTTTTAATTTTTTTTACTCTAATATCGAATATAGAAACCAACTTAACATTCCAAAAGTGCAGGATAAAGTAAGTACAATATAAAATATCAACCATGTTTATGGTGACAGCTTTAATAGTTGGTTACCGTCGCAATTTCTCCCAACTAAGAAAATATCTATATGATCTGGTAGCAATACATTAGGGATTTAACGGCTTTTAATTTTTATATCTACTTTTGTGATATTTTATTAAGACATCTCAAAGTAAAGCAGTATGTTACAGGTACTTTATAAAGAAATCCTTTCTCGTATTTTAACTGAGTACCAAATACTTTGACTTCGCGTACCTTATATTTCATAATTTTAAATTAATTCTATAAGAAATGTGATATTTATTTTGGAAAGAATTTAAGATGATCGTGTCAAGAGAATTTATATTGAGGCCAGTCGTGGCGCAGGGGCACAAGCCTGTATTCGTGACAGTTTGTAGAGTAGTTTGTTAAGTTCCGCCACTTAACACGCAATGCTTCCAGAATTCGGCAGAAAGTGGGAAACAGAGTGTCCTAACACTAGGTTCCCTCTCCCTACCCTGATGTGCTGGTATACAGCGTAAAGCTGATTTTTGTAGGTTCGATTCCCACTCTAGGTAATAAAATATTTAACATTTTCATTTCTATCACCTACTATTGAGGTCAACACGCAATGCCTCCATAACTCCATATAGGCAACGGAGTGTCCTAACACTAAGTTTCCTCTGCCTACTCTGTTGCGTGCGGGATACAGCGTAAATCTTTAAAAAAAGAAGTTATATTACAACATCAGTCATTTTTCAATGTTTCATTTAAAATGTGAAAAAAATATGATTAACATGAGCAGTCTCGAATCACCAGAAACAATTATCGAATATAAACTAAAGATACATATTTCATAATATTTTTTTTCATCAATACGTATTAAATCACTACTTTGGACATTATATGATTGATATTGCTTCCGATGTTTAATTTAAGTGTTTAAAGCAAAAGAAATTGATAGAGATGTTTGTTTAAGTGATACAAGTTGTCCGGCGCCGCGGGCGTCTAACGTATTCGAATACTTAATAGGGTGTTGGATTGTTATAGACTAAGGAGGATGTTGAGAAAATAAATTATGTACTCAGGTCATGTGTATATTGAAGATATTTTAATTCTTCTGATGAGTATTATTATTTATTGTCAAGTTTAAGAGGTATGTGTGATGTAGCGTTTTTACTATTGTAAAATATGAGATCTGTAGACAAAAATCACTTTTGTAATATGTTGAGAGTTTAAGAGATTACGTAGATATTGTATTAGAAGACTTGATAGAGATGTTTGTTTAAGTGATACAAGTCGTAGTTTAAGAAAATACTATTATTAATGGAGGCATTGTGTGTTGAGTGGTGAAACTTAACGCCGCGCATTGCTTCGACGCAGTAGCGATGTTATAACGCAGTAGTGGTGTTTTATATTACAACAATAATTTTATTATTTATTTTCTTTGAAAAAATAACGTTTTTCATTATTGGGGAAAAAATATTTTTTCTATATAAAAATAGAGTAGTTAAAATTGTAGTTTTAATTTTAAAGTGGTGCTGACATTTCCATCCTGTATATGTAATTCAAAATGGAAGATGTATATTATATTCTATATTATTATCATTTACATTGCAATTCTTATTGACCTATAAAAATGGTTCATGTTTTTTTGGTTTTCCACTGATAGTGTTATAGACATTTCACCTATAAATCCATATAAATATTTATAGATCGTTGAAAACAGTGTTGACGTGACTTCGCTTAGTGTAAACAAATAGTTACGTGTTTTACATTAAAGTGACATAAAAATAGTTGTAAATAAGAAAATTTTGGTCGATTTCTAACCTGTTGTTTATCGTGCTAATATATTTTATTAGATTTCGTTTCAAATATATAAATGTAATATATTAACTTCATCAGATATCGGTAACATATTTTTGAATTGCTATGTGAGGACTGATATATTGTGTTGATATCGTAAATGTGTTTTAAATGTATATATTATCTAAATAAGACACATTTAAATGTGATGGTTGTGGGTTCGATTCTTACTCGAGGTAATTAATTATTTTCATTTCGCGCTCTGCTACAACTAGGTTCTTAAACACCGGACTGTTACGTAAATGTTAGGGAATATTATTAAATATATTGTTTTAGTTAAATATAAAGTCGTTTTATGAGCGTAAACAAAATTCTTAACATATTATAATAATATTTGTATAATAATAACTTTTCTTAAATTACTTTAAGAGCATGTCTAAATTTCTTGATGGTAATAAGTAACTACGTCCAAGATCTAATAGTCGATAATGCGAGTACGCGTCCCCGCCTGCAGCTCGTATATTTATCATAAATTGCTGCCACCGAAAAAATAGTTTTATACACAGCTCTTAAAAATGTGATTTTTTTAATAACTTTCAACTTATGTTAAAAAAAAAACAAAAATTTAAGTATTATAAATAAAATAAAATAAATAAATCAGCTTCACGCTGTATCCCGCACACAGCAGGGTAGGCAGAGGGAACCTAGTGTCAGGACACTTCCGTTCCCCACTTTCTGTCAAATTCTGGAGGCATTGCGTGTTGAGTGGCAGAACCCAACGCCGCGCTTAACCTCGACACCAGACCGAAGAAATGGAAATATAAATTTAAGTAAATATTTCATCTCCTCAAGTGGGGATCGAACCCACAACCAGTCGGTTTTACAGTCACACCTCGTGCCGCTGCGCCACGACCGGCCTCTAAGTATTATACTTTTTTTTTTCAACTCATTAGATCAACTTACAACGATATTAGTAAAGCAGAATACGTATGCAGAATAAAACCTAGTGTACATATACTGTTTTCCTCTTTTAGCCCGAATTGGAGACATTAAATGCTTAGTGGCGAAACTCAACGCCGTTATTTATCTTTGATATGTATTATTATGTATTTATATTTATTTACATTATATATGAAATATTACAAAAAACATTATACTTACAATGATCACTTAATTTTGATATTACTGATGAACTTACCGAATTCGAATTCGCTATCAATATCCGAACCAGTTCTACTAATACCGTAGTATTCAGTCATAAATTATATAAAAATTTAAATTCTCATTCTAATTTATGTAAATACGATAATTAGATATTATATTTTAGGCAATAAATAATGATATAATGACTACTCCCACGGTAAAGAATTTGTCACATATTCAGATAACATAAACTTCTCGTATGACTTTTATATTACTGTCAGTTATTAGGTCTTCTTGTATTTTGATATGATTGCAAACACAACAGTTTGAGGGTTCGATTCCCACTCGAGGAAATATTTAATATTTTCATTGCTTCGCTCTGTTGTAGAGGCAAAGCGCGACGTTGAGTTCCGCCTCTCAATACGCATTGTTTCCAGAATTCGGCGGAGTGTACTAACAGTAGACTTCATCTGCCAATCCTGCTATACGCGGGATATACGCGCGTGAAACCGAAAAAATATTAAAGCGTAATTTCAAGCCATAATTATCGCATTAAATCCTTTAGAATCATGGCTGTACTAACATTGTTGTGTATGTATATATGTTGCATTTTAACGGTTGTTTCTATATGGAATAATTATTTAAATTCCCATAACAGATAAGTCTCTTTATCCTCGCGTCCTGTATACTAGTGCAAGTGTATCAACACAACTTCACAGGCGGAGTGGTCGCTTGTCAAGTAAACGTTTTTACACGCAAAATGAAATGCAAGTATATAATATTGTTGTTCTCTAAAATACAAGCAAATATGTATACAAAAAAATATATACAACCTTTTCTACAATATTAAGGTATAATATTAATATATAAATCTATTTTTTGATATTGTGGAATTTTCTGTGTCTATTTTATAAACAGAAACAAGTGTCAACATAAAAAAAATATACACATTTAAACATTTCAATCGATCTGTCAAACTAAAGTGATAACGCTTGCTATCTATGAATTAATTTAAAAGCACATTTAGTTTGCTCACAAATGAACCTTCTATCTTTTCTGAAAAAAGTTTAATAATTCCAATTAACCCTAATAATAGGCTCGAGGCACAGTGGAGGCAGTGCGATTAAAAAGACAAATTCTTTAACCACTAGACACAATAGCAGGTTGTGGTCGTTCCCGTCCATTCGAGCCTCGCCTTTATTAATAGACGACCGGTAGCCGCGGTCAGTGCTAGCGAAGATATGATAACACAAAGACAAAATCGATCAGTTTTCGAACTATTGATAGTGTGACGTCGTCACAGTAAAAATCAATTGATAAAGATAAGAAATAGAAGTAAAGAGGTCAGTCGAGGCGCAGGGGCACAAAGTGTGACTGTGGAATCGAATGGTTGTGGGTTCGATCCTCACTCGAGGAAATGAAATATTTACTTACATTGATATTTTCATTTCTTCGCTCTGGTGTCGAGGCAAAGGCGCTGAGTTCCGCCACACAACACGAAATACCTCCAGAACTATATTCCCTCTGCCGTATGTGCGGGCGAGAGCGTGAAGCTGATTTTTAACAGAAATAATTTGAATATATATTATATATAAGTTACTGTTACCGTACCAAATATAACCAAGAAACGGAAAAATTATTATATAAAAAAAAATAACCAAGTAAGTAATTGAATATATTTTCAAAGTATAAATATTTTGGTTAGGTCACATTGGGTGAATGGTTACAACCACAGCAGGTTTCGATCATATCCATTTCAAACTAATAATTTTTATGCGACAAACGCATATTATCATGGTATTGGGCAGGCCATTCTTAAAAACCCTATTCATGACCATTGACCATTCTTTTAAATGTCTTACTAAATTTACTATAGATATCGATTTGCGTTTCGATATCGAGCACGATTATATTTTACTTTAAAGAAATTCGATAACTTTAAAAAGAAATGTAACATCTTCATACAATTTACTATAAATGGCTTATAAACTAAATTGGTTTTGTTTTTTACAACATATTACAATCCCTAATACATTTTCTGTGTAATAATAACGAGGTTGCGTTACAAAAAGAGTTAAAATCCTAAAAATCGAGTAAGAAAAATTAATTTCGATATTTACGTTTCTTGTACAGCACTTAAGAACATATGTATTCGATGGAGCATCTTTAATGTGTACCTACAGACCTTAATTAACGAAGCAGATGTCGATCTGGCACGTGACCGTGGTATCGAGGATCGCTCCAAGTGTGCTTTACGGCCCTAGACCAGGTACAGGCCAGGTTTAACTGTATTTAGTACTGCAGCAATAAACGTAACTCAGCTAATTATTGGCTGACATCCATGTCATCAATTTTGATAAAGATTAAATATTTATTTTAATACTATTTATTGTTATTTAAAAAAACTGATTAAATAGTTGTTTATGATTATATTTACATACATTTATGGTTGCACTGAAATCGTTGCAACAGTTGATGTATTGGTTTCTATGCCCTTTGTAGGATCGCGCAACCATTTTTATGCTCAACCAGTTCGCGAAGCAACCTTTATTTTAAGGCGATCAAAACCTATTAATTAAGTAAACGACAAAGCCATCCATATAGTTGCCGAGACACATATTTGAGTATACAGCGGGTGTCCGAGCCACAATAACTCATGAAGTAAGGTAGTCTTAGGTGAAGTTTTTGTCCGTCTGTGACGTAAGTAGGCGTTTATCGTACTGACCGACCGCTCGCTTTTACAAGTGTATATAATAATTTAGTTTTATCTCGTGATAAATACACAGGGGCGATTGTAAATAACTTTCCAATGACATGGGATGTAATTGGTTGCGCTTCGACATCGATCAGACGGGTTCTGGAGTTATTGCTAAACGAAACGCTGGTAAAACTGTGGACGTGCAAATTTATTTTGTTGACTTATTAAAACGCCTCAGGTGGTTGTCTGTTTGGTCATCTAGGTACGCACGAAGGTATATATAGGTGGAAGGAAATGAATAGATAGCTTGTTAGACAACTAATAACATATTATTTTTTTTAGCTTCACGCTGTTCCCCTTACTCGTATAGTAGCGTAGGCAGAGGGAAGATAGTGTTAAGACACTCTGATTCCCACTTTCTGCTGAATTCTTGGGGCATAGCGTATTGAGTGGTGCAACTTAACGCCGTGCCTTGTTACCAACGAGAATATGAAAATATTAAATATTTAAGTTTAAAGGATTATTTCCCAATTGCTTACCACAAAAGTTTTGTGATAAATTTATTATCAATTTATTGAAACATAAAAAATATAAATAGTATTAATTATAAATTAAAAAAAAACTAAAAAATATTTATTTATAAATACCTGCATATATCTTCATTTTTTTTAATAACAGTAATAAAGCCAGAATATTACCTATAAATAAAAAAAAAAATCTAACTTAACAATACCTAACGACGAGTTTCCGCCAATTAAGGTGCGTATGCGCAACCTAACAACGACAAAAACCTGCCCATGCGCTTTCAGAGGCGCTTCCGAACTTAATTGGACTTCGACTAGCGAGTATTGTACTAATATGCCATTGCTATTTGAAGGTCGTTTGACATATATAGTATAATAGTATTTCTTCAAGAGTACTATTTCTGGATGATCAGCTTATAAACCAGTAGATTAAAATAGATAAGGTATTCGAGTCGTCTTTGCAGTGGACTTGTGGTAAATGTAAATTCTGTCACGTAGCTGTGTATTTTTTGTATATTAAGAACTATATTTAAAATGATATTGTGGTCTGTCGTGGCACAGGGGCACAAGCGTGTGTCTAAGCGTGACGGTTGTGGGTTTTAATTCTCACTCGGGGTAATGAAGTATTATTTATTAATATTTTATTTATTTCTAAATTTTATAATTTCCATTTTTATAATTTCTAAAAATAAATGATATATATAAAACATATAGTTTAAATTCGGCGGAAAGTGAGGAACGGAGTGTCCTAATACTAGGTTCTCTCTGTTTTCGTGTTGCATACAAATCGTACATATATTATTTTATTAAAGCTTGTCTCAAAAATAGGACTGTGACAGAAATAGAAGTATTCTCTAAATATAAAATAATACACTTTAGTTAACACGCAGTTTTTGCCTATGCCAAACATAAATTCCAAACTAGATAGAGTATAATATGATTTAAGTTCAATTTAAATATACTATTATACGTGTGTGGAATGTCGTTCTTTAATTATATTTAAAATGTATATCTGTTTTTCACAATTAGATATTATATTTCTTTATATAATTAATTTACTCGTTTAATTTACAACACGCAGTATAATAGGTACCAAAAATGAGATATTTTAATTTTTTTCTTCAGATTTTTGGCTTAATCGAGCAATGTAGTCAGTCGTCACAGAGAATTGCTTAGATTTATTTCAATTATTTTTTTTTTGTCTAAACACTACAGACCACGTGGTTTGTAATTGTGGTGATTAATGAAGACATTCTATTCTTTACTTCCTGGCCTAATTTGTGATATTGGTTGTTGAGTGGTGGAACCCCCACATGGTTCCGTTTTTATCTTTCAAGAAAAAAGTGAAAATAATCAATCTGGAGATTGAGCTTTTACAGTCTAAATAAAATATTGATTGTGAATAATTATTTGGTATTTTTAATTGTTATAAATGATGTAGAGTTTAGTTAATGTAGTATATGAGTATGTGTATTAAAAAAGTGGACAATTTCAAAGGGTAGATTTACGTTTCGATCTTGACTATTTTAATTGCTTTGCTTCAACGAGTAATGTACATACATATATCGTTTTATTGTGTTTAGTATTTGTTTTCAATTTTCTCGTTTTATAATGTTTTTCCTATTTTACAACATTTTTTATATACAAAAATGTAATAAAACATTACAACATTTACAGTAGTTACAGTTCAAGTTTTTTACGTAAAAAATGTGAATGTGTTACATAAAAAAATATATAAATTTATATTTCCATTTCTTCGCATTGGTGTCGAAGCAAAGCCCGGCGTTGAGTCCCGCCCCGCATTGCTTCGCTTCCAGAATTCGACGGACCTCGACACCAATGCAAGATTTTATTTCCTGGAGTGGGGATCGAACCCACAACCTAACTTGTTTACAGTCACAGGATTGTGGTCCTGCGCCACAACTGGCCTCATAATATGGCTATAAAATATATAACAAGGACTAATATATATTAATGTGAGCATGTATATTTTAGAATAAGCTACTATAAAATAAATTGTTAAACTGCAGAAAGAATTATTCTTCTTCATTTAATTATACTAGGTATATCTAGTAATAGGTATCGATTTTATTTATAGCATATTTCTAATGATAAATGGAAGTTCATCATCATATCAGCTGTGCGATCCCAGCCTTCGCTACCCCTTATATCTATAAACTACCTTCGCAAGAATGCAATATAAAACCAAAACCTGAATAAACTATTTCTCGGATCCTTCAAGACAGTGACGATCATTTCATTAAAAACGGGTTGTGGTGGCGCGTGGCACTAAACTTGTTGCGTTGGATACACTGTTACTTACTTACATATATAAACAGCTATAATTTTAAAATATTGTTTAAATTGTTTTTTTTTCTGAAGAAAAAAGATACTCCGTCTCCGTAGATACAAGATTCAGAAAGATACTCCGTTTCCCACTTTCCGCCTAATTTTTGTGGTATTGTGTGTTTCGGAAACGCAGTACTTTGTCTTGTAATAAGATCGAGGAAATAAATATAAATGACTTCCTCGAGTGGGAATTAAATCCACAATCGTCGCGTTTTCAGTCAGACTGTGCGGGTGCGCCACGGCGGCTTATAAGTTAAAGTATTATAAAAAAAATTAGATCTGAATCGTGGCATAAACGTACAACATTTGTGACTGTTACGGTGGATATGAATTATTATTTTTTTTAGTTTCACGCTGTATCCCGCACACAGCAGGGTAGGCAGAGGGAACCTAGTGTTAAGATACTCCGTTCCCCACTTTCTGTCGAATTCTGGAGGCATTGCGTGTTGAGTGGCAGAACTCAACGCCGCGCTTCACCTCGACACCAGAGCGAAGAAATGGAAATATAAATTTAAGTAAATATTTCATCTCTTCGAGTGGGGATCGAACCCAGAACCAGTCGGTTTTACGGTCACACTTTGTGCCGCTGCGGCACGACCGGCCTCAATTAATATTCAGTAAAGGAAATAAATATTTAAAATTGTTTTCATTTGCCCGCTTCCGTATAATTCAATTAAATTCTACACTTCACTTGTTGCCGTCTCGTCGTTAGTGTCTCGACTTACTGCTGGGTTCTCGTTGGTTTCCACTTGCTGCAAGTTTCGATTTCAACGGGTAGTATATAGAAATAGCTTAGCAAAAGTCATAAAGACCACCTAAACAAATTTGCAGGCATCCACTAGTGTATTAAAAAAATATCTCATTAATAAATCACCAAACTCAAAAATTAGAAGTTAAATATCTGCCTACTGCATATTGCATTAATAGCAGATTTAAATAAGCATCGATAATTTTAAATTAATTGTAAAAAGAAAGGATTTGAGAGAGGACAATAAATAACAACACATTTTTGGTCAACGCTAACTGTTAACAACTGTGAACTTAAATCATCTCATTCATATAGATTGCTTCATTGATAATTCCTTCGTAAAAAGGGTATTTTTAGCATTATTTAATTTCGCCAAATGCTACGGTCTCTACTTACCTCTTTCATCTCGTTCACTGTCATCAACCTCTGCATACATGTCCTCCGAGGGGCCCTCTATGCTTTTCTACTCAAGGCATTGAATAATTTTCATTTCCTTGCCCTGGTATGGAAAAAGCACCGTGTAGATCTGGAAGATGGTGCATGGGTCAGATCTCTTCTGTCTGCATGATATATGCAATATATATAGTGACTACGGCCAAAGAAGAGGCGTCACTTTGATCAAAGCATCAAGCTAAACAAAATCTTCATATTATTTCAAATTTTATCATACTATTTAAGTAAATTAAACATTTTAAGAAATTTACATCTATAACTTATAGTTCAAAAAAGATCTACCTACACCTTATACATATATTCTATTATTTCTCAATAAACGAAGCAAGTGTCCTTTGCCATGGATGGTGGTTTAATTAAGAACTAGCGTAGCGTAGTTTATCATTTATATTGTAATCATGAATATTTATAGGTGTGTTTTCCTTTTGTCAAGCACTTTACAATGATTAATTTGTCACTAAACGTAATAAATAAGACAATTGGCTGACCATTAAGCATTTCTTATTTTCGATAACGAGCTGAGTTGAGCGTTTCACTTTTTTTTTGTTTTAATAAGCTATGAATTTTAAGGAACCCTTTCGAAAAATCACAAGATTAAACCTCAACTCATAAAGATATGGGCGGCGGAATGATTATAAGAAAGCGAGAGACAAAAGCTAAAAGTTGCGATGGAAAAAAAGTATTAAAAATTACTCGAGGTTAACATACTCCGCTGATGGTCACATAATTCTCAAATGCAGAATTTAATAAAAAAATAATTGGTAAGATATATCATAAGGTAAGATATAACAGCAGGCCAGTTGTGGGCCGGGCAAGCGTATGACTTTAAATGCGACAGGTTGTAGGTTCGATTCTCACTGAGGAAATTGATATATTTAATATTTTTATCTTCTTCTTCTGGTAAAGAGGCAAAGTGCGGTGTTAAGTCACCGCCACTTAAGACGCAGTGCTTCCAGAATCCGGCGGAAAGTAAGGAACGGAGGTGTCTTAATGGGAGCGGGATGCCTTAACACTAACTGCCCTATGCCTACCTTGCTATATGCGAAACGTGAAACTAAAAAAAAATAACCATAACATTACTACGATAAATATGTTAATTACAGCAGCAAAATTGTTTAAATACAAGATTTTCTATATTTGATTAAATAATATTTGATTTAATAATTACTACGTTTTAAAAAAAATCATAAGTGACAGTTTATGACACATGCATACTATACATATGTAATTTGGTGTATATTCTGTATCTGTAATTTAGCACATTAAAAAAAATAAAAAAGTAAAATTGTCTTTAACGATAAATAAATAAAGACGTTCTTGTAAAAGTAAATTAAATAATTTAAGCACTGTAATCAGAGGCGGACAGAGAAGATGGTTTTTTGAAGTAGTATGAGTGGTAAAGTACAAGATCATTTCCTCAACATGTAGTGTAAACTTGTAAAGAAATTAGTATAAGATTAAAGGAAATTTTAAATTAAAGTCCATTAAAGATTTTTTCGATAATTGATTTAAAGTGAACAGCGTGATTACAGTTGGTCAAACAAGTAGCGAAAAACTAAAAAAAAAAAAATCAGCTTCACGGTGTATCCCGCGCGCAGCAGGGTAGCCAGAGGTTGTTAAGACACTCCGTTCACTACTTTCCGCCAAAACACTACACATCTAATATTTTAACCACTATAGTAGGCTTGTTATCGACAGACTATTTTTTGTCGCAGTTTCAGATGAATGGTAAACTGTACGCTTATTTCAATATTTCCTTATTTT
This sequence comes from Heliconius erato demophoon, assembly GCA_018249695.1. Taxonomy (NCBI): domain Eukaryota; kingdom Metazoa; phylum Arthropoda; class Insecta; order Lepidoptera; family Nymphalidae; genus Heliconius; species Heliconius erato. The sequence continues at coordinate 421 of DWQW01003809.1, read as the reverse complement.
TTTGCGTCAATAAAACAGTATAAGATTAAGGAACTTTTAAGTTCGTTTCGGAATTCTTTTTTGCCTCGCAAGAATTAATTTTCTGGTAATAAAACTGGCTCGGACTGCAGTTAACAAAAATTCAATTACCACGGAGTACTTAACCTGTTCAGGCTTGTTGTGGCCATGTAATTGAGTAATATTAGATTCAAAAAGATGTCAATGTATCTTATATTACATACTAGCGGCTCGCCCACGGCTTCGCCCGCCTAAAATACGGGATTATTGATTTAATAAGCAGAATTGATTGACAACCTATAATGACTTCTAATATGATTTTTTTACGACATTATCGTCAAAGAATTTTTGATTGTTTTAAATAAAAAAATACGACCATTGTTGATATTTAATATTTATAAAATATACATAAAGCTAATTATTT
>DWQW01003808.1:0-21523 GCA_018249695.1 Heliconius erato demophoon | reverse complement strand
TAAACGCTTTCCGGTTAGTTCGTATCTGAAAAGTCAATTAGCGTTACTGCCAATTAACTATTGACAAATTAATTTCATATTATAAATAGCTTTTTCTTTTTCATTTTTTATTAAATATGCTAAATTTGGTATGGTGAGGCCGTCGTGGTCGTGGCACGGCGGTTGTGTTTGTGTTTGTAAACGCGGCGGTTGGGGGTTCAATACCCAATCGGGAACGAATTATAATTAATTTCTTGCACTGTTAACAAGATAAAGTGCTGAGTTGAGTTTCGCTGATCAAAACGCATTTGCTGAAAAAACTACTATATTATAATAAATAAATGAACAAGTCCGAATCACGTAGAAAAGATTCTCTACTATCTATAAAGACAGCAAAAAAATAATGTCTGTTGAATGGGAGCTCTTTTAAGTATTTCATTTATTCTGTTTTTTTAGTATTTCTTGATACAACGGCTCCACAAATATTTATTATCTATGATAATTTCAAGTGAGAGGCTTATGAGATACCGTCTGGTGACTGACAGACAGACGGACGGACTGATGAGCAACGGAGTCCTACTAATAAGCTCCCGTTTTACCATTTGGGTACGGTATCCTAAAAATTAAAATCTGAGTGACTATTATTTATTACAATTCTTTGTCTTAACCTTTATAAATACAAGATACGGAGGAGTGTCTTTACTCTCTCCACTAGAACCTTCTACCTAACATGTTACATGCATCATCATGCGCACAAATAATTTACATAATAATTGTATTGACATTAAAATTAACACAAAATTAACTTTTAAACTCAATTATTCAACATTTTACAAAACACCAAGTGCTATTCGCTCAAATACCTCCCGATGTCCAAACATTGTAAACACTTAATTGTTTCAGCGCTCCGCACCGAGTCGCGGACCACAAGCCGTACTGAACACAACATACCCGTGAAGCTTTGCGGTCGAACTTGTATTGGAATGCGTATCTCAGTATTGGCAACTCGATTGTTACGTCATAATATGGTAGGCGTGTTTTTCTTTGTTTGTTTTTGTAGGTATCTCTCAGGTGCCTATTATTTTGTGGTGTGATCATTATTGTGGGACAGAGGAGAGTGAGTAATATGGGTTTCTTGTAAAATATTTTTTTTAAGTTTTCTTTGTTTGTATTTGGGGTTATCTACCCTTGACTTTTGAGTGTGATCGTTTTTAATATGTGAATGAGGAGATGGGCTATTTATCAAATCAGCTTCATCCGCGCATACTAGGGTAGGTAGAGGGAACTTAATGTTTCTAATTTTTCGCTGAAATTGAAATAATTAATAAATTTGAATTCTTTTATAGTAGCCGTCGCGTTACAGTCACCGGCAAGGCCGACGGCAAGGATCACGACGGTTTAAAAAAAAAAACAGTTTCACGTCTTTTCCTATATATAGGGTAAGTAAGTGTCAAGACACTCTGTTTTCGGCTTTCAGTCTGAATTCAAGACTTTGCGTGTCAAGTGGTACTACTCAATATATTACTATATATTACTAGAGCAATAAAATGAAAACAATTTATTATTTAATCGAACCCCCAACATTCGTTTATAGGATAGACTTATATTGTGCTATTGCGCTACAATATGAAGATTGAGGATTGTCTAAGTATTGACTTATAAGGTGTCTATAACTACTCGTATAATACAATTAAACAGGGTATCCTAGCAAAAATCGGATGCATGTGATTAAGTTTACAAATATATGTTTTTCATAGATAAGCTTAGGTATATTAGTGTTCAACACTCGGTTCCCCACTTTCCGCCAAAATTTTGAGATATAGCGTGTTAAGTGCTCAACGCCTCGCTTTGTCTTATTAGCAGATTCTTTAGGCCTCTGAGCATTTAATTATTTTCCAGGGTGAAGAAACTGTAGTAAGAAAACGAAGCGCGACGTTGAATTACGCCACTTAAAATTTAAATTTAGGCAGTAATTGGGGTAGTATAAGTAATAGTAAATAGTAAAGTATTTTGGCACTAAGTTCCTTCTGCCTATCGTGCTATATGCAGGATATAGCGTGAAAGGGAAAAATAAAATAAATATTCTTCTATATAAAACATTTTAAGCTCATTTCATGTTTAGTGAACGATTGTGCAAATACTTAGAGTGTAATTAATTTGGATTTCATTTGCTAAAGGAAAACAAGACGTACGGCAAAGCTGTGATTCTCAAATTTTTATGTAGATTTATTACATGTTATTGTGTTTGGCGAAACTCAACGCCTCGGTTTGTTTCGTTTGTCAGCGGTAGTGAACAACCTGTCGTGTCAACTGTAAACACAGCAGGTTGTGGATTCGACTTCCACTCGAGTTAAATAATATCCTCATTTCTTCGCTTTGGCAAAAGGCAAACTACAGCATTAGTCGTCAGTACGGAGTGTTTTAAGACTAGGTTCCCAGGTTGTATATTCCAAGAATGTATTATTTTAAAATCATATTTTGCAAGTTATAGAAGACTGCATACTGCTGTATTAGACAGCACACTATTGTTTTCTCTAATTTTTCTAATCACCATAGTATGTCTAAGAATGTTAGTTTCATACGAGTATACGAGTACATATATCAAGGAAGTAGAGACATTCAGATTTTTTTTAAATATTACGTTTTGACTGTAGAATCCCAAAGCACTTTGTCTTGTTACCTGAGCGAGAAAAAGAATTAAACTCCTTTCCCCGATTAGAAATCAAACCTAGAACCATCGCTTTAAATAATAAAAAATAAAAAAATATTAAATATATTTAATTATTCTAAATTGGTATAAATGAGTCCGCTATATATTTGAGTAACGTTGCCTTTGCAACGATGAAACAGACGTACAACACTGTGCTGAAATTTAATTTATTTACCTTTCAAATGTAGTGCTTGAGCAGATTTTTTTAATTTTCTGATCCCGTCGTGATATATTTGACTGAAAATCCTTTAATGTCGGTAAAAAAATTTATGATACCGAGGCACGGCGTCGATTGTAACTTAACTTAATTCCTTAACACTAGATTCCCAGGTTCCCTCTGCTCTGGCTATGTGTGGGGTACGGCTTGAAGGTAAAAAAAGAAAACTCTTTCTCTCGGATTAGATTCCATTTTAAAATATCAACTCAGTGGAATTCGAAGATTAAACAATATCGCAGAAAATTTATTTGAACATATATCTATGGTACATGTTAGGCAGAAATCAATTTTGAGAAAGAATAGTATATAAGAATTTTAAGAAATCACTTTTAAAACGCTTTATAAAACATAGGTGTCATAAAGCGCTTTAGCTTTATTTTAGCTTCACGCTTTATCCCGTAGAGTAGATGAATCGAGAATTGAACCCACGACCAATACATTAACAATCAAACTTTGCTTGTACTTATGTACAACAAATAAAAAGTATTGCCAACAAAATTTAAAACATATTTTTGCTTAAAAAGACTTGAAATATTCCTAAAGGCAAACGAGGCTTGAATATAATTTTATGCAAATGAATACGTTACTTAACCGCCTTATATTATATTATAACTAAGATGACTCCTTCTGAATATTAAATAATCTTACTATATTATCATTTTGTTAAGAAAAGTATTATTTTTGTAAAAATATTAAAATGTACACGATTTTAATATTTTTATTTCCGTTTGTGATATTAATTAAAAATTTAATTTGAGATATTTATATTTTAATTATTCGCAAAACATATGACTTTATTATAATATTACAGGAAATCAATCGTTGTGACTTTTGACAATTTTGACTATGTGACGCGACTGGTTGTGGGTTGATCCCAACTAGAGAAAATGAAATGCTTATTTAACTCTAGAACCGTACCCCGGGTACGAATAAAAATAAATAGAGATAATTATTTTTTCCTAAACAACGGTCCGGGTTGCGGTGAGATGCGCGAATACCTTTGTCGGCATCGATTCTGCCAACTGGTGGACATGGTACGTGCTTTAAATTTATTTTTGTTAGTTTTTGGGATTTTTTTTTTATAAAATATATTGACAAATTTGATGTACAATTGTAAGACTCTTTTACATAAATATTCTATATACAGATTATTGATATACGGACGAAAAATTCTGAAAAATTGTTAAAATTGCACTACACCAGAGCGAAGAAATCGAAATATGAATTTAAGTAAATTTTTCATCTCCTCGAGTGGGAACCCAGAACCAGTCGCTTTTACATTTACACTTTGTGCCCCTGCACCACAACTGGCCTTAGATGTAAATTGATACAGGGCCTCAACGTACTAGTGGAACAGTATCTGGCCAAAAATGCAATAATCGTAATTTTCTTGATTTGGAAAGGTAAAGCACGGCGTTAAGTTACGCCATTCAATAAGCAATTTTTCAAACTCGGGCAAATAGTAGTAAACAGGGTTTCTCGACAGTAGATCCTCTCTGTATAATGTACTATAAATATGAAGTAGATTATATTCGGGATATTTTAGCTGTATCTTCCACATCTATCTATATAAGTAGATATATTATAAAACAGTCCTCAGCGATTATCTTTGTTAATTCGTCCTGCATCAAAAATCGGCCCTGTAACTATTATTTATCAATATACTAAATAGTTACAGAGTCTCAACGTACAAACCTTGTTTTGTGAAGAACGGATCTGAGGAAATTACTAGCGGAATAGTGCCTAGCAAAAAATGCAATAGCCGTGGGTTCAATTGCTATTTAGAAAGATATTTGAATTACTTTTATTTCCTTCATTTGGAAAGGCAAAGCACGGCGTTAAGTTACGCCATTCAATACGCAGTTTCTCAAATTCAAGTAAAAAGTGAACGTGACGCGCGCCTTATTTGTAGCTAGAAATATTTTTTATCAGCCATTTGTGCGCATAAGTTGTATTATATTGTATCGAAAATATTTTTGTATGTAATCCAATGACGGGGCTATTGTTGCAAAAATATGAGGCCGTGTTTACATATTGATCGTTTGCATTGTGCTTCTAGTTTCAAGTAAGAACAAAAACAAAAAAATATATGTAATCATAAAAGAGCAACTTTTTTCAGTTTCACGCTGTATTCGCATACAATGAATACTAGCAACCCAGGGTTGGTAGTGTTCATCTAAATCGAGATATTGCGAATAATTAAGTAATTCTTTCCCTAACTGAGGATTGATCCTATAACCATTGCATTTAGTCAGCTACAAAAATGTAATTATGGTTAAATAATAATATAATATATATGTAATAAGCAACGCAACGATTGTGGGTTCACTTCCCACTCGGGGGAATTAAATAATTAAATTTTCATTTTCCTGCTCTAGTAAAGCAGCAAAGGGCGGCGTTATGTTCTGCATCTCAACATACAATGCCTCAAGAATTCAGCAGAAAGTGAAGAAAGGAAATGATGACGCTTAAACAAGTGGGAAAAAACTGTTATTTTTAATAATGTCACAGGCAGTGTATCCTTCTCACATAATGCATTGCCCTAATTCAGCATCTAATAGCAGATTGTGAGTCGTAATTGTGTACGTGACAGGAGTGGCTGAACATCTTTACTACCATTTAAAATTTATATACAGTTTGATTTTTAAAATCTGAGAGCTGAAATATTGTTTTTACTTATACTTAAATATATCTATGCCTTTATTCCTTAAACGTCCGGTGGGACGACTCCCTGCTAGATGGATCGACGACCTAAAGAAAGGTGGTAGAAAACGGATGGATCCTAAGAGTTGAAGATCGAGTGTGGTGGCGAGAATTGGGAAAGGCCTATATCCAACAGTGGATGATTGACGGCTGTCGATGATGATAATGATGATGATGATGATGATATATTCCTTTATTAAGTGACTGGCGGGAATTATGCGGCGTATCTGAAATTTGCTTAAAAATAATAATAATAATATTGTTAGCGTACTCGTGTAAAAGAGGGTAGATTTAGGTGGAAAATAACTATAAAAGCAGTGGAATTGTGTCAATCGGGGGTAGTTTCTTGTAAGTGACAGCCCCTATTGGAAGTAAGCTAGTGTGAAATATTGTTAGTAGGTGATACATATCGCTTATTGCAATTACATAGTATCCCTTTCCAAATATTTTAGAATCATATAGACGATGATGAGGATTTTTGACGTGTTTTTTTTAAACGTTACCCACTTCCGATTTCTAACAATATATTATTATTTATATAGGTACTTTTAATATTGCAGGAATTGAGATCTTATATTAAAAGATGCAGGAGGAGTTAAAATCTTTTTTTGAGAGAAACAAGTGTTAAAACATGTGACTTAATATTTTTCATCATCAAATAAAGTTCGTTAAGGCATCTTGTAGCCTTAAGTTTAGAATAAATATTTTAAATCATTAAAATGTTATAAAATACAATGATATTAAATGATATGAAAGAAATATTACAAAAAAAAAATTATATAAAACTAATAACGGTGCGTCTTATCACTAAGTTTCCTCTGCTTAGGCGGGATATAGCGTGAAGCACATTTGGTTTAGTTTTTATTATAAAACAAAAATGAAAAAAAAATCTAGTCCAAATAATGTCCAATATCTAAGAACACGGGCTGTTAAGAGAAACCTAACTACCTTAATTATTTGTCGGATTAGCAGTTCAGGAGATATGAGAAAATAAAGAATATTACATACATATACACAAGGTATACGAAAAACATAACTCTTCCTTTGCAGTCGAGTAAAAAGGGTACATACCAAATGTCTGTAGAGTTGACTTTAAACTAAATATCAATTTTTTTTTGTATATTTACTACTCGTACTTACAATAAATATAATTTATTATTCGTAGTGCAATAACCTTGATTTAGGACCAAATAACAATACGATATTAACTGTGTAGTCAGTTGCAATAAAATTTGAGAAATAACTAGAACAACGGTCTAATATTTAGGTTAACATTATGGAAAATCCTTTCGGTTAGTATTTTGTAAATTTTTCCCTTACAATTTAGTGTTCGTTTTACTTAAATCGGTTCATAAAGTTACTTTTTTTCAGGCAGAGGGAACGTGGGAACCCAGTGTTGAGACATTTCGTTCCCAATGCGACACTTGCGTTCTCTATTTCCCGCCGAACTCTCAAGAAATTGTGTGTTGAGTGGTGGGCTTTAATACCTCGGTAACAGAGCGAGGAAACTACATATTAAATATTTTCTCGTCAGCCACACACTTGTGCTCCTGCGCCACGACTGGCCTCAATTTATCGTTTTATAGTTCTCGCAAATAAAATTGCGGGCGGCTACTAATTATCTATAAGAAAGGTATTCAATTAAAGATTTCTCAACTGCATTCCATTATTATTATCATCTCAAGGTATAACATTGTACTTACGACTATTATATAAAGAAATGTCTTTAAAAAATTGAATGCGTTTGACTAAAAACGATACAGTTCTTCAGTTAAAAACGATACAGTCCAGTTCAGGGTTCAATAATCAATTCCCAATCGGGGCTGTGAGTTATTTTTATTTTCCCGTTACAGTAACAAGACAAAGCGCGGTGTTGAGTTCCGTTACTCAACACACAATCTCTAAAAAATTGTCTGTGAGTGGGGAATTGAGTGTCTTAACTTTAGGTTCCCTCTACCTTCCCTGCTGAAAGGACAGCGTAATATATCACAAAAACAAATTAAGACGCACTGTCTATAACTTACAAAAACAATTTCGAAAATAAATTCTTCAAAACAAAACAAACAAAGTCAAATATCAAACCTAGTGTCCTCTAAATATATTCACTCATTCACGCAGTACATTAAAGTTTACGGTTACTTTTATCCCATAGTAACCCTTTTAAATTCAATAGGAGAGATGTAAATAGGAGTTGGTCCGCGGTCTTTTAAGCGACCGTTGTATGGTAATGTTTATATTACTGACGGTTTTGCATACATTTATATCTATTTATTTAAATAGTAATAGTTTCTTTTGTTGCTCACGCTTCACAAAATATGTAGAGTCAGTAAATAAAATTTTGTGTAAGAACACTTCGTTCTCCACATTTCTACAATATTAAGTTTTAATTAATTAAACCCAACGCTGTGTTTCTAAAAAAAAAGTTGTGAATACAATGATTGGCTCAAATCTTTAGGAAGTATCAATTATGTTAAGATATTTTTCTGCTCTAACAAGACAAACCGTGGCGCATCTGCAGTGTCTTAACGTAACTGCAACGGTTGTGTGTTCGATTTCCACTCCAGGGAATTATTATAATTTTCTCGTTCTGCTACAAAGTCTTGAAAATTGGGCGGTCAGCGAGGAACGGAGGAAGTTTTTACCACTTAATGCAAGTTTGAGTACCACCACTTTTCTCAACTCGACATTAGGTCTTCTCTTCCTAACTGAAATAACGTTTGAAAACATAGTATTGTTCACCCTACTTGCATCGCTTATTCACTACTGAATCTCTTTATATCCCTCCACAGACCTATTAATGTATTTCACCCTAATGTCACTCGCGGGAAGCTGTTTATGTGATTCCGATATCAGTAACATAACATAGCTTTATGTTGTGTAACATTTTATATTTAGTTAGCGATTTAATTTCAGATTCAATTTTAAATTGTGAAATGTAAATAATAAGAATTTGATAGCCTCGAATGGAAATTGAAGTCAGACAGTCGCGTTCACAGTCGCACGCTTGTGCCACTGTGCCACGACTGGCCTTGTAATGAGATACTGGCCTCACATTTAGATACTGACCGATTTCTTTCTCGATCATTCCTTTGTACTAAAATTATTACAAAACATTTCTAATTAATCTTCAAATATGCCTGTACCAAAATGTGTAACCTGTGCCAAAATAATCCATTCTTCACTTACTGCCCAATTTTTGAAACATGCGTGTTGAGGGACGGTACTTAACGCTGCGCTTTATCTTATAATCAAAGCGAGAAAATGAAGATAATTAATTTCTACGACTGTAAATCAAACCCTAAACAGTCACATTTCCGGCCACTGTGCCATGACGGTCCCATACCTGAATTATCAACAAAAAATCATATTAATCCATAATTTTCTCAAAACATTAAACCTTGTCACGCATCAAGTATTCTAATTCAAAGCAACTCAGCTTTGAAGTTGGATATAAGCTTCATTAGGACGAATCTATGGCGTAGCAGTCGTTCGAGCATGGTCTATATGTCCACTGACTCTGTCAACCGCAGGTTTATTTGTGGCCAGTAGTGGGTTCGAGTGATATATATTGTAGATAAGTATAGGTTATTTTGATAATTTATATGTTTTATTACATAAGTACCTATTGAAGTCCACGACAGACTCATGAAGTGAAAATATACAAATAAAAAAAAATCTGAGTGACTCATCTCTATTCTCTATACTCTTTTTTAATAGCAAAACACTAAAAACACTTTACTTAGGATTAAATAACCTAAATAAATACATTTTCATGGATTTAGGTACATTTTTGAAATGGTTTTATAGGCCATTGAGGGATCACCCTATATTATACCACGGTTATTAATTCCATGTGCTCGGAAGCCTTTTAATGTGTAAATAAACACTTGCGTTTAACAAGATTTAGAGTATTCAAAAAATGTGGGTATTTTTCAGGTTGTTATGTTGGGTTTTACAGGTTTTAGAAGTGATTATTTTTAATTTGGTGGAAGTAGCAGGAATACTATTTAATTTTTTTGTTTTAGTAACAAGGCAAAGCGCGGCGTTGGTACCACCACTCACCATGCAATGCCTCCTGAATTCAGCTGAAAATGGAAAAGAATCTTCACTACCATATGAAGCTAAAAAAAATTGTAAAACTATAACAAACTCTGTCTGATCTGTACTTACTGCTTATCTACTAAATTTGTATCATGTATGCAGCAGGTTATCTAAAAGAACCTAGTGTTGAGACACTCCGTTTCCCAGGGACCGCAAAATTTTTGCCACGTCTTGTAGTACAAAAGCAGAAAAATGAAAATAGTTCGTTCTTTCGATTTTGAATTAAACTTATACACGTCGTATTTTGTGGCCGCCGTGGCGCAGACGCTGTGCCACTTTACCACGACGGCCATAAAATATTTTACATATAACTGTGTATATGTTACAGTAACGGAAAAAAAAACCATATAGGCAATATTTCATCAAATAAGTATTGAACTCACTACTATTACGTACATAATCCAACGTTATACCATTGCGCTATAATTGTGATGATATAATAATGATGATGATAGCATTATTATTATTCCATTTCGATTCTAATATATAAAGCCAAAGCAAAACTTCTATTTTGTAACCTACAAATGAATAATATAAACCACTGGAAACAGCAGAAATCATAGAAAATTCAATTTTGAAATCCAATTTATATGATAAAGTTTCCATTTTAGTTTCAACAATTTGCTCTTGCTTACCTAGGAGGGTAGGTGTTAAGGCACTCCGCTCTTCACTTTACGCCGAATTCTGGTGGAATTACGTGTTGAGTAGCATTTTTTCGAGAGGAAATTGAACCCACACCCACCTGATCAATTTACAGGCACACGCTTGTGCCACGATATATTTACTATGTGAAACTAAATATCCATTATTATAAATTACACACATACACAAATAATAGACACAGAAGACAATTAAGTTATATATATTTATGAATAACAAAACACTAACTTCTTTATAGATTAAATAACAACCGTTCATTTATTCTTCATAAAATAAATCAGAGTTTTGTACTATAAAAATAATATTAGAACATCTCTAACCTGCCAACTATCCTGAAAGCTGCTCTTCACGTTGATTTAACAAAATCATTAATACAGGTAAAGGCAATCCCTTTTGCACTTTCTGCCCAATTTTCGCGATATTGTAGTCTAGTCTCCCTGTGGAAACGAACCCACGACCATCACGTTTCATTCAGATGAAAAGATGTATTTTTTTTTAATATAGAATTTATTACAGCACTAGAGAGCGTTTTTCGAATATATATTTGTTAAATATATTTTTTATTAAAATAAAAAAAATATAATATTTTTTTATAAATTTTATATTACGTACTACTTATAATTTACGATGCAGACGGAGCAACTCACGAGGGACCCATAAGTCAGAATTTAAAGTTGCTGAATAAGAAACATCGATTTTAGATTTATCATAAAACTTATATTTTAGTTGCGATATTTATTTGATTTTTTTCTAGCTACACGCTATATCCTGCTCATAGCAGGGTAGGCAGAGGAAATCTAAGAACCTAGTAATAAGATACTCCGTTCCCATTAAGACATTTTTGTTCCCCACTTACCGCCAAATTTTGAAGGAATTGTGCGTTGAGTGATTAATTTTTTTTTCCTCGAGTGGGAATCGAACATAAAATGTTTGCAGTCACACACTTGCGCCACGACTGCCTAAATATTAATCTATACGAAAAATATTAATATATTTTATACGATTTGAGATATGGGGGTGCAATGGGACAACTTTTTAATAAAAACACGATATTTGTAGCTTTGACACCCGCTCGAGGAAATCAATCTTAAGTTTTAGCTCTGGTAACTAAGCAAAGCGCGGCGTTAAGTTCCACCAATTAACACGCAACATACCAAAAATAAAAGTGCTCCTTACTTTGAAGTCTATCGACTAAAAGGGAAATTTAAATTTATTTTCTACAAACATCTAATGTAAGCAGTACCAATCTCAGTGACAGGTTATTTTATTCGTATCACATCCGCGTGACATCGCCCTCGCGGGAAATCAGTCTTTGTCATTTATCAAAGCGGCAGCAATTGTGTAGCTGTAGATATTGAATATATTAATATTAAATATAAGAAATGTTGATGAAATCGATACTAAAGAGATTTTACAAATTTGGTAAGCGAGTCCTTTTTAGGATTCCGTACTTTTGAAAAAAAACTTGTATAGAAACCTTTTACTGTCCATCTGTTAAGTCTTTTTTCTCAAGACCTAACTCAAAGCATTAGACGTTCTAATTAATGAGAATCGTTTCAATTAATATAATTTAAAATGTTTGATAAAGCTTCATTTATTTATTACCGTAGAAAATGTTAGTTTTTATTTTAGTAGAAAATTCACGAAGCGAAGTCTTTCTTAATATATTCTTATTTATTACATTAACAATTTGGAAAATTAAAAAAATATTTCCGGTCCCCATTTTTCTGAATCCTGGAGGTATTGCGTGATAACAGGTGGAACTAAACGCCGCACTTTCTGTATAAATATAGTCATATGTATAAAATATATGAAATATATACATATCGAGATACAGCAAATTAGGCTAAAGCTAAACCCTAAAGCTTTACAGCACAAGAGATTCTCTACACATTTCAAGGAAAAATGCCTTTCAACTATCGCTATCGAACGTAATGCATGAGTAAATTTGAAATGGGGAAAATGAACCTAGTGTTAAAACCCACAGAGTAATTGAACCCACAACCTGCCGCGTTTACAGTCGTGCACTTGTGAGACACAAGCAACACACACACGACGACGGCCTCGTACAAACAAGTTCTTCAAATATGTTGACACTATAGTAAGTAATAAACCATTAAAATCTAAATACGAACATCAAAGAGCGTAAAACGTTGAATTTACGAGAATCAAAGCGCTATTTGTGTAAGTAATGACTATAATTATGTATTTTAATGTTAGGTGTGTGCGTTATGGGCTATTGTGTACAGGTGGCGGTGTGGCGAATAATCTTATATTAGTTTAGTTATAAAGTTTTAAAAATTTTTACCTCAAAGACACCTGAGGTGGTCAAAATGTCTAACTATAAGTGTGACAGTTGTAGGTTTGATTTTTACTCGAGGTATAATGGTATGAATGATGTAGTTTCATTTTCTCTATCTGGTAACAAGATAATGCACGGCGCTGTGTTCCACCACTCCACCACCACTACGTCAGCTTGTACATGGAACTCCGTTCCGATAAAAGTAAAAAAAAGTGCAGCGTTGAGTTCTGCCACTCAATACGCAAATTTACTCCGCTTCACGCTATATCCCTCACACAGCAGGCAGAGGGAACCTAGTGTAAAGACACTCCACCCCACTTTCTGCCGAATTCTGGAGGCAGAATTTCGTGTTGAGTGGCAGAACTCAACGCCGCGCTTTGCCTCGATACCAGAGCGAAGAAATGGAAATATAAATTTAAGTAAATATTTCATCTCCTCGACTGGGGATCGAACCCATAACCAGTCGGTTTGACGGTCACACTTTGTGCCCCTGCGCCATGACTGGCCTCAAATTTACTCTTTAAATAATAATAATAAAATCACTTAAAACAAAATATTAGTACAATAAGTTCAACCTGACAGAAGACGACGTTTTTACTTCCGGTTTCTCTTCTATCTTCCTGTTTTGTGTCCATTTTTACGATGTTACTGACTCAGCCATTTTATTATATTGATAGTGACAGTTTCTGTAAAATGTCCACTATTTATGGTTTATAAAGTGAATCGAACATTATATCGGCGTTTGTTGGTTGAAACACTTAGTTATTTAGATTAAAAAAGTAACTTTACGTATTTTGCCGTATAGCTAGGTAGGCCGAAGGAACCTAATGTAAAAGTTAAGACATTCTTTTTCCCACTTTTCAAGTAATTAACGAGACGTTGCGTGCTGAGTGGCGAAATTCAACGCTGCGCTTTGTTTTGTCACCAGAGCGAAGAAGTTAAAATATTTCATTCCCTCGATCAGTAATCGAACCCACAACCGTTGCGTTTTTAGTTAAATGTGCAGATGTACCAAGATAGCGTCTGATCTATAAATTATTAATTTATAGATCATCTACATATGTATCTATTGAATCTAAACTTAGTTTTCTTGACAATGTGATGATCAAAGCATTATTGTAGACTCAAATAATGCGTGTTGCAAATTTGTGTTCTTTAGTTTACTTAACAAATATTCACTTAATATATTATTTCCTGAAACGTTATAGTTAGTAAGTTAAACGAGGGTTGTAAGTTCTAGTGGGGAAGTATATTTATAGTACATACTATTATGATAAGTTACTCAACTTTAAAAAAGCTATTAAGGCTCAGCGGTAGAGCGTCTGACTGTTTTTCTTTGATGTGGTGAAAAAAACTTACTAATAGATAATTAATTTACTCATAGCGTGTCTGTCGGATATGCAATTCAAATAATCGCTTGATAAAAGGTGCAAAAAGACTTCTTACTTCCCGAATACCATTACAAAACTAACGTTTAATTCCATCATTGAACCGGAGTATCTCTAAAATTGATAATTGTGAAAAATATTGTTTTTCTTTATCAAAAACCATAAAATGTGTAACGTACATCACAGTACAGTAGATGTTTTTCATAGGTTCACCCTAGATCCCACATATAGCAGGGTAACTAGTATTAAAAGGTAGATAGGTTCCCACTACGTTCTTTGCTAAGAAGGTAAAAAAAGCTGTTGTTTTTTAAATTACCAATGTAAAGTAAGGCAAAATTGAATTTTTTTAGAACTTTGGAACTAAGGTTTAACCAAGCCTCAAACACGTGTAGGTGAAAAACGTAAGTCTCAGGTATTGTGTTAGCGCTTTGAATTATATGGAAATATTGAATTTAATATGTTCAAATCCATTTAGCCACCGCGTTATGATTATTTGGCACTATATAATACAGCGTATAACTTTTAACTTTGAAAATATAACAGTTGTGAGTTCGATTCCCGATTGGAGGAATGGTTATTTTTCATTTCTTCGCTCTGGTAATAAGATAAAGCACGGCGTTGAATTCCCACAACACGTAATGTTTCGAAAGAAGTCTGCGAAAAAAAAAGTCACAAGTGGAAAAATATGTACAAAAAGCTCTAACATAAGCTATCTGATAGTGTAAGCTGTCTCGTCTGATTCAAGACACGTATATAGTTATAACCCATTGTCTTTTGCTTTACACAAATTATTGTGCCACCGCATGGTTTTCAAATTGCTTTATAAATTATAAAGCGGTATAGATGTAAATATTTTTAGCTTCACGATATATCCTGCAGGGTAGGCTGAAGGAAAATAGTGTTAAGGCACTCCATTTTCCACTTTCTGCTATTTTTCACTTTTTGATTGCCAATGAGTGAAAAAATGATAATAATGTAAATATAAATTTTCGAGCTTATTGACATCACTCCTGCTTCCTCTGTGCAATATTCTTTATAAAGTGTAAGTCGAAGTTCTGATATGAAATACTGCTTCGCCCTTTTCAGTATCCTAATTCTTCAACCCAATTTGGCTTCGCTCTCCAAATATCTTTTGCATTTTTAAAATGGCCTTCATTCGATATGTCGACTTCAAGAATCTCAATATTACTAATAGAGGGAAATGCCAATTAATTTAGCGGCAATATTGAGGGAGTCTTTTTTGCGGTAAAGTCGAAAACTTGCTAAACGAAGATTATAACTTTGCTGAAAGTTGTATTCTTCGTTTTGCAACATCGAAATATGTTAGCTCAGCTTGTATAAATATCATTGCTTTAGACGTCTCTCATCTGCATAGCAATGATTGGTGCATGTAACTGTCAAAATCCTAGTGTTATGTCACTCTGGAATTTAACGTGGACAAAGTTATCTTCGTGTTCTCTACACAATTACAAAGCTGAAGAGTTTGTTTGGTTGAACGCAATTATCTCAGGAATTACTGGTTTAAATTAAATAGTATGTTTTTTGTAGGATACTGCATTTATTATGAAAGGCAACAGATTATATTCCTATCACGGGGAAAATCTAGGTAAAAGTCAATTTAAGTATAAGCGTGTACAATCAGCGGATATAACTGTGAATAATATATATGTATATGCATATACTAATATAATATAAAAATTGATATTATGTTAAAGTGCTTTCGAGGCAATTTTTATTTGGTAGAACACAATTTGTTAGAACGAGCTCACGTACCGCTGACATCGCTCCACATATAGGAATATGAATAACGTATCTATTGTACTATGCGCCGTGTTCTTACACAGATTTGTTATATATCGTATAATAGAGGAGACATACCCTAAGGGATATTTATATACAGTAACACGCTGCCTGCCGCGCTGTGCAGGTGTACAACCGCGGTAGCAGGGTAGGCAGGAATATAAGAGTAAGAAGCGAACCCACGACGGTCGCGTATATATTCATTTATGTCGAATATAGTAGGATAGGCATAGGAAATCGAATATTAAAAAGTCCGATCTCCACGCTTTGTCTAATTTATTAAAACATTTATAGTATGTTGATTGGTGGGTTTCAACACCACATTGCATCTCTCTAGTGAAGAAAATTAAAAATTCAATTTCCTGCGAATTGAATTGCCCCGAGTGGTAATCGAACCCACAACCGTTTTACAGACATACGCCTTTTTCATAATATCGTTTCTTTTACTTAGCTTTACACTGTATCCTGTGTTGAGTGGCGGAACTCAACGCCACGCTTTGCCTTATCATCAAAAAACCAACATCATAATATTTATCTAATGACAATTCCCTGCATTAATAAAGCTTAAAAATTATACACTGGATATTTTTCTAGACTGTATCCTATCACAGTGAAGGTCAAACGAATTTCTTTCTGAGTTAAGAGGGCCACGACGCGCGACGGTCGTTCAGTTTCAGGGACAGGTCTCATCGTTAAATATAAGGTACAATATTGTCATAAATAATTAACTTGAAAGTTAGATTCCTCATATTAAAAGTATTAGAAAAGCAGTATTTTGTGCTTTATATAATATTTTTATTAAAGATAAGATAAAAATTTATCATTTATTGAATTCTTAACCCTAAAGTCATTGACGAGAATCATACAAGCGTATAATTATATAGTAGTAGTAATGTAGTATAGCGATAGTCGTGGGTTCGATCTCCAGTCGGTGGAATAATATAAGGTCTAGTAATGAGGCAAAGCGCGGTATTGTTTCTGTCACACAACACGCAACACGCAGTGCAGGATTCGGTGGAAAATGGGGAACGTAGTGTCTTTATTCTAGGTTTCCTCTACCCACTCATATATGGATTCGTGAAGCTATAAAAGATTAAAATTCCTACTAAATCTCCGGTGTAGTGTTGATGGAGATGAATAAAAAGTCTACTCACGGTTTACACTGAGTATATTCAACACCACTTCAAAGTACATATAGTTTGAACACAAATAGTAAACTACGACACAGTTCATACAAAAGTTAACCACAAACATATATATAAAACAGAACACGATAAATACTGATTTGGAAGGAAATAATAAAGAAAACAATGGAACGTATAGAAAGCGCATCGAGTGGCAAGCATCGACTGTTATATATAAAATATGCCGTCGACAAGTGGGTAGGCGTAGATGTTAGAACGCCTTACCGGTTCGGCCGACGGCAGCGATCGCTTTTATATAAATATACTAAATACGAATACTTACTACAAAATATATAAATCCTATTAAATGTATGTATGATAAATAAATAAATTACAATATTGAAATATATAAATAACAATCAATCAATCAATCAATCAGCTTCACGCTGTATCCCACACACAGCAGGGTAGGCAGAGGGAACCTAGTGTTAAGACACTCCGTTACCCACTTTCTGCCGAATTCTGGAGGCATTGCGTGTTGAGTGGCAGAACTCAACGCCGCGCTTAACCTCGGCGCCAGAGCGAAGAAATGGAAATATAAATTTAAGTAAATATTTCATCTCCTTGAGTGGGGATCGAACCCACAACCAGTCGATTTTACACCTTGTGCCGCTGCGCCACGACTGGCCTCAATATAACACATATTAAATAAACTATAAATGTAAATAATAGTTCCCTACACCTGTATATTTTTGCGTAGTCAATAAAAACGTTATGTAAAAACACTCTCTGTACAGATACACTGTTTTTTTTTGTTTATTTTGATAACTTTTAAGACAATGGGTATTCTTATCTTCTATACTTATATTCTATAAACCTGTCACGGTTACCGCCGTACGCCTGCGCCCCTGCGCCACTACTGGTCTCTAAGATATATATAAATGAACTAGTTCAATAGCCTAACTTCGTGTGTAATAGTAAAGATAGGTGACGTTTTGGCTCACATCCAAATGTTTCAGTACTCTCAGCTTCATATTAACGCAACTGTTCCCCACAAACAAAACTAGTGGACAATATTTATGTGAGTGCGTTTGTGATATAGTTTTATTCCATTAGCTAACTTAGCTGAAGAAAATAAATACTATAAATGTAAATATGTTTACTTTCCTTTTTTTAGCTTCACATTGTATCCTGCTATAGGCAAGGTAAACTTGGGAACCTAGTTGTTATTAGGACCCTTGATTCCTACTTTATCCTGGATTCTGGAGTCATTGCGTGTTGAGTAGCGGAACTTAACGCTGCGCCTTGTCTTGTTACCAGAGCGATTACATTTAATGAAAATATTTCATTCCTCGAGTGAGCAACGAACCCACAATCTGATTTACAATCGCACGCTTGTGCCCCTGCGCCATGACTGGCCTTTTTTCTTTTACTTTTCACGTTGTTAGACATAGCGTGAAGTTTTTTTTATCGGTCGGTTTCCAAGAGGCGCGGGTTCGAGTCCCGCTACGTATAAATTTTTATACGTTTTCTAAATAAGTATTTTTCTTTCCTAAGTGTAAAATAACACTTTAAGAAATGTTTATTTTTTTTGTAATTATTGTCAAATAATCTACAAAAACTACGAATAATAGTCATTTTAAATTTGTTGTCTAAGAACTTAATTCCATATTAAACTTTCTTAGCTACACTCAACTTAAAAAGAAAGAAGGTTAAAATACTGGTCATAAAATAACTGTTACAACATAATTTATTACTTTTAATATATTTTTAAAATAAAATTATGATAAAAACACTTACAACGTAAATTAGTAAACTTTTTCGTCTGCTTCAAAAAAAACGGTGAAAAAAGTTTCCCTGACGATAATTTGAACAACTTTTCCCTCGCCTGTTATAAATTTCGACAAGATATTAGGAATCTATAAAACATATCATTTTATAGGTTGTAATTTTTTATCTGGAAATTATTTCAACTAAGTCTAATAATTTAAGTTAGAGAAAAGGGGTACAAGAGTAACCAACTAATGGTCTTTAGGTTTATGTAATAGCTAAAACATCCCCGCTATATATTGCTAACTTGTGGGCAAAATATGATTTTAAACATAAAATATAAAAAAATATATATATTTTGTATAAAATCATGTTTTTATATTCTGAAAAATATAAGCAGGCCAAAAAAGGGGTCATTTTTTCAAATAGAAACAGAACAACCAATAATAGTAATTGCATATGACTCAATATATAATTATCTATATATATTTACGATATACGTGTGTTTAAGCAAAATGCGACGTTGAGTTCCGCCACTCAATAACGGCGAAGTGGCAAAAGAAGAGTCTTAACACATAGTTCCCTCTCGCTACCCTGCTATGTGTGGGTTACAGTGTGAAGCTGATTTGATTTGATTTTGTTTGCAGCTTCACGCTGTATCCTGCATACAGTAGGGAAAATATAAATGTAAATAAATATTTCATTTCCTCAAGTGGGGATCGAACCCACAACCAGTCGATTTGACAGTCACACTTTGTGCCCGGGCGCCACGACTGGCCTATATTAACATACATTTGTTTGTGTTTCAAACAACTTTCATTTCCTTGGTCGCAGGATTTTTAAAGAGAATGTTTTTTATAGGTCCAATTACGGTCCCCACAATGCTTTACATTTGTAAGTCATATTCATAATTACCTGTTGTAATATTTTATTTTAAAAGAATAAACAACCTTTTCTTTTTATTTTCAGTTTCTCGCTGTATCCCGCATATATCAGGGTAGGCAGAGGGAACCTAATGTTAAGATACTCCGCACATTTTCCGCCAAATTTTTGGGGCGTTCCCCCATTCCCCCCATGGGCCATTCCCCCCATTTCGCACAGTTTATTGGATTTTTGGTGGAACTAAACGCTGTCCTTTTATCTTGTCACAAACATGAAACATTTTAAATTATTTCCAAAAGTGAGATTCAAACCCATTTACAACAACCACATTAACTTAATAAAGAAATTACAATTTAAAAACAAGTAAATACATGCCTTTATACCTACTTTTTTAACATACGTTAACGGCTAGTTAGCGTTTCTGTTCGAATAATTCCAAGTTATTTTCATATAAATTAAAATTAATCGGTTGGTATTCAGCGTTAAAAGAAAATTGTTGAACGCATTTATTACATACAAAAGTTTAATTCCACGTATGTAATGAGAATTGCCTATAAACCTGTTAAATATCAAAGATACCAGACATAATAACAATTACTTATGTTTTTTAGGGTCTGTCTAAGTAAAAAATGAAATTTTAGATGATATATTTGTGTAGTATATATTTGTATAATAAAATAAAAAATACAATAAAGTACGTGGGGTTCCCTTACAGAAACGTGATTATTTTGCCGTTAATATATGTAGATACGAAACCCTTCGTGCGCGAGTCCGCCTTGCACTTGGCCGGTTTTTTATATCTATAGATAGATACCAATATAATCAAGCTGAAGAGCTTATTTAGTAGAACGCTCTAATGTAAGGAAATATTCGTTTAAATTAAATTATACGTTGAATAGTCGCAACAATATCGCAGGTGAGACAAGGAGTAAAATAAATATGTTTGGACTCCACTTTTCTATCTTACAGCTTTACCTTATAACATTTAACGAGAAATGATACCCTTTCCTATTTTCAAGCTTTTTTGTGAATAATAAGCATGTTGCATTTAAATTCTTAGAGTACTCGCTCTGTCTATCGTGTTATATTTTTTTTGTCTTCACGCTGTATCCCGCATATAGCACGGTAGGCAGATTGAATCTAGAAATCTAATGTTAAGACGTGCCGTTATCGTATACATTTAAAATACTTACAACTGAACTACAAAAGTAGTAAGTAAATTAATATTTATATTTTTATAGAAGCGCTTCCGCCGAGTTTAATGAACGTGCCGTTTATTTTAATTAAGAACACTTTAATCCTCTCAATAAAATGCCTTTTTCACAAATAAAAGGAATAAATACCGAAGTGAACGGTGTTTTTTAGGGTAAAACAGAACTCTATTATTGAGACTTCACTGTTTGTCTGTCCGTTCTTCACTAAGCTGTATCTTATGAACTATTATAGTAAGGAATTTATGAACTACTAGAGGGCGCGCGCGGCTTCGCCCGCTTATTAGGAGTGAATTCTAAAAAAACCACGAAACGTGTTCAATAAAATATTTTTAACAGTCTGAATTTAAATTTTTATAAAAATCGGTGGCGATTTAAAGATTTTTTCCATACAAACTTTTAACCCCTTATTTGCACCTTTAGGGGGTGAATTCTAAAAAACCATGAAACACGTGTTCAATGAAATGTTTTTAAGAGTCTGAATTTCAAATTTTATAAAAATCGGTGCCGATTTAAAAAAAAATCCATACAAACTTTCAACCCCTATTGCATCCCTTTAGGGTTAAAATTTTTCAAAATCCCTTCTTAGTGGATGTCCAGAATATGAAAATAAATATCTGCCCAAATTTCACGTTTCTACCATCAGCGGTTACGGCTCTGCGTGCGTCTTACCTCA
>DWQW01003807.1:0-21526 GCA_018249695.1 Heliconius erato demophoon | reverse complement strand
CACCAGAGCGAAGAAATGGAAATATAAATTTAAGTAAATATTTCATCTCCTCGAGTGGGGATCGAACCCACAACCAGTCGGTTTTACAGTCACACCTCGTGCCGCTGCGCCACGACTGGCCTCAAACTGTAAAATATAACAATTATTTATATATTTAATTAAAAATATTTTTTATTTTATTCTCTACGGATACTTGGTCAATATCTCTTTTTTTACAACTTCACGCATTTCACATATTTTTTAAGTATTTCTCATATAGCAGGTTCCCCTAGTTTTAAGATACACGGTTTCTTCCCCAAATTCTAACGAATTCTCGAGGCAGTGACAGAACTCAACATTTCGCTTTGCATTTTTACCAGACCGAAGAAATGAAAATGTAAAATAATTAATATCCCTAAGTGTTAATCGACACCCAACCGTCGCGATTACACGCTCTTACCACTGCGCCACGACAGCTCCCTACAAGTTAATAAATGTATATACTCATTATAGAATAGCAGATGATTGAACCCGTTACCCACCACTTGGTTCAAAGTGTCTTCGAGTTCAGCCTCCTCGGGGTTCTTGCTGGACTTTTTCAGCAGCAGGTCACAATACTTGGCGAGAAGCTCTGGACTCTTCGACGAAGAATTGGCTGCTTTTGTTACTGAATTGCCTGTAAAAGAATTTATTAGTTGTTTTACGTTTGTTTATATAATGAAAGTTACTTACAATAAAACTTCGCATAATTTAAAAAGTTAAATGTATGCGATAGTTGTTTTAGTTTTTTTTTGGCTTCGTTTTTTAGTTTTAGTAGTCTTTAAGACAATCCGCTGACCGCTGACTGAAAAACATGCACATTACACCAAATGATACAAGTGCTATAGTATAGTAGTCTCAACTCGAATTGTATACTAGTAATCTCTGAAGAGTTCAAATAAACAGATCCTGGCTCCTTCATCACACCAGTTTATTGATATCATATCATATCATCACCTAAACTGGGATACAATTATTAAAAATAATTCAAATTCAGGTTCTTACATCCTTACTTTATTACATAGATCCTTACAGTTCCACCTACTAAAAGTGTGTTATAATCAACTCACTATTTATAAATCTTCCGCAGGCCTTATCCAAGGACGTGACGAAGCCAGAGTCATTGTTGAAAGCGACCAAAACCAATGCGTTGTATTTCTTGTGTACTTCTAGGATCGTTGACACATATACTTTTGGATCCTGGAATACAAGAAATATATAAACAATAAATAAAAAAAAATGAAAAAGAAAATGTTATGGTTATTTTTAACGTATTTAAAGTGTTATTCCACATTTAATGGGAAGAAAAAAATATAAAATTTTAATGTAGCTGGATTGAACCCGCGCCTCTTGGAAACTGTTTAAGGCTCCACTAAGCCATATGTTCAAAACTTGGAGGATTTACAAAGTATGTTGTGGTTAATTTGGACATTGCTTGAATGTTTCACCAATGGTTGTGAGTTCGTTTCCCATTTGTTGAAATTTTCAGGTTGAGATTTTGATATCATTTATAGTTGGGTTTCAATAGGCAAAGAATATATTAATTAATCGGAAACAGACATACAGTTGGCTAACAAAAAAAATTATAGTTTGCTTTGTTTTGTTGACACTACATTAGGTAAACTAATGTAATAAAAAAAACATATTATAACTATTCATTAAGTTGTATGAAATAACTACAAATATTTTTGTCAACAGAAAATACTTATAGGCTTTGATTATACAAGGTGAAAATGAAAATGGAAGTGAAAATAACAACATTAAAGGCATATTTATGGGCTTTAATTGTGTTATTTACGTTACATTTTGTCTGTACTGTAAATCTGGATATAAGACATGAATTACATCCAGACACCT
Organism: Heliconius erato demophoon; assembly: GCA_018249695.1. Lineage (NCBI taxonomy): Eukaryota > Metazoa > Arthropoda > Insecta > Lepidoptera > Nymphalidae > Heliconius > Heliconius erato. The sequence continues at coordinate 19,651 of DWQW01003807.1, read as the reverse complement.
TCACATATTTCTAAGAAAAACTGTCCTAAAAGGCTACAAAAGACACCTATGAAGGTTCCAATAATTCTTTTTATATATGGGAACCCTAAAACCACAAATAACTCACAGTGTGAGCAGCATCACCGCACTTGTCGACCGCCTGCAGGCCCTGCGTGTGTATGTGTTGTTCGAGCAGCCGCCGCAGCTCCACCAGGCCGTCGGGTATACGCGCCACCAGGTTGAACATACGGCCGATGTCCTCATTCTTGTCTTGGTCGAGGAGTTTCTGGAATCATGAAAATAAAGTTAATGTTAAATATAAACATTTTTTTGCTTCACGCTGTAACCCGAATCCAGAATATTCAGGGGTAGATCATTTTAAGACACTTAGTTCTCCAAGCACCACGAAATTTACAAAGTATTGCTTGCTGAATGGAGGAACTCAATGCCAAGTTTTGCGTTTTTCTTCCCCCTGCGAGTGGGAATCGAACCTAGATCCGTCGCGTTTACATTCACACGCTGTGCCTTTAATGAAATCCTAAATTTTTGCTTAGTTACATACAGTACACTCGACGAGTCGTATCCAACCTGAGGTTAGCTTTAGATGGATGTGTAAATTTGATTTTACCACTGGTTCATCGTTAGCAATAGACCTGATGATGAACATGATTTCCATACAAATTTCTATACAAACCTGAAACTCTGAATGGAACAGCTCCAAGTGTTTCTCAATCAACACTCTATCGCATGTTTTGGCCAATCTTTCCATTGTTGTTTCGTGAAGGTACACTTGGACACGCTTGTGTTCTTCTTGGAGACGCTGTTCCGCCTGGAAAGCAAGATAAAATAAAAAAAATTGAAGAAAAATACTATATTTAATAAAGGTGAACAATGTATGTCATTATGTGACATTTTTTAGCTTCCCACTTATGCCGCATAGAGCAGAATAAGCAAATAGAACCTAGTGTTACGACACATCGCTCTCCACGCTCCCGCCCAAATAAAAAATCGCGTGTTCAGTGGATCAATATTAAACAATTCTTTCCCTTAAGTGGGAACCCAACTCAGAATCATCATGTGTACAGTTACACGCAGTGCCACTGTGCTACTAAACGTCGACGACCTCAAGAACAAATATTTTTGTGGATTCCAATTCGGACAACGGGAATTGACTGTGTTTGAATCAATTTTATTTCTAAAGTCTAGTAATGCAAAAAGCCATATTGAATTCCACCTCTGAATACCCAACATTCCAAATCAATCAAGCAGAAAACAAAAAACGGAGAGTTTTAACACTAATACTCACCATCTAAACCGTTTGGGCATCGAACGTACAATGATTGCATAAACAGTCAACTGGATGGCCTCTAACACCAAAATATATAACAAAGAATAAAGTCTCAATTTTAGACCTACTTATACATTCGTCAGCTTACCTTAATCATATACTCAGTAACCGAATTATTCCTCAGAAATTCCGTACTCTCCCTAGTGTAGAATCTCTCCGTGTCTTCTAAGAATACGGCTTCGAAGGTATCCTTGTATACAGCCAGATTTTGTGCACGGGCTGAGGGTTCTTCATCGTTGAGGCCTAACGCTACGTAGCAGTCGATTACCTGGGGATATAAACGTAATTTTTTAGGAAATACAAGAAAATGAGACGTTGAGATTCATTACTCAACAAGTTATGTCTCAAAAATTGGACGCATTGTCTTATTTCTAGGTTTCTCTGTGTAGAGGGAGAGAGGGAGGGCCTCTCGAAAGTATAAAAAAAGTGAACAATAAAAAAAATTCAGTACACTTTTTTTGTTAATACTTATTATAAACACTTTATATTTTAAAAAAAGTGTATAATGTGACAGAAATTAACTGCGTTTAGTGTATAACTAAAGTGTATTTTTGTTTCTATATTAACAATATTTAATATAATGCTTAATTTGCGTCGATTCTTTTGATTCCATTCACCAAAAAAGCAGTAATTTCATAAAGAAAAATAAATATTATATATATAAAAAATACTACCAATAAGAGAAGACCGTAGCATCGTGGCACAGCCGCTGTGGCACAGGCATGTGACTGTAAACACGACGATTGTGGGTTCGATCCCGCCCGCGGATTAAATATTTTCATTTTCTAGCGTTTTTTTTTGTTAGGCAGCGCTCAATGTAGGAAACAGAGTGTCATACCACTAGGTTCCCAGGTTACCTCAGCCTATACGGCTATATATATATGTAGTCCTACCTTGCTATATATGTAGTCTTTTTACCTAATATACTAATAACAAAAAAGCAGAGCCACTCACTCCAGAAACAAGCCTTGTATTGATAGTTTCTCCGTTTCTCTCCTTTTCTATGAGTTTAAGTACAGCATTTGTAACCTGTTTGTTCAAACGCTGAAACAAATGGTCGCGCCACGTGACCAGAGCTAGCTGATAGATTTCGTATATACCCTGCAAATTGACAAAATTAAATTAAAAATTAAAATTTATTTATCGTCCATTTTTTGAGAATAATAATTAATAAGTATAATTCAAATGTAAAAATAGCAACGTAAAAATATTTATTTTATTAATTTTATTATTATTACAAAAATGGCCTTTGCAAAATATTTTTGGAATTATTCATTCCGTTATTCGGTCGTATTCGATCACTAAATCAGCTTCACGCTGTATCCCGCACACACCAGGGTAGGCAAAGGGAACATAGTGTCAAGACATTCCGTTCCCCACTTTCTGCCGTGTTCTGGAGGCATTGCGTGTTGAATGGCAGAACTCAACGCCGCGCTTTGCCTTGACACCAGACCGAAGAAATAGAAATTTAATTAAATAGTTCATCTCCTCGAGTTGGGATCGAACCCACAATCAGTCGGTTTTACAGTCGCACTTTGTGCCCCTGCGCCACGACTGGTCATTAAAGTATCAAATCCAAATAAATTACTTTAACAAAAAACAAAAGCATCATACCTTCCTCCCTTCTTCACATTCGCGTTTCACCCAATGCCTGTTCAAATAAGAGCACACGCCGTTCAAAACGCGCGACGAAAACTGATACTCCTCCCATTGTGTTGTGTAAAAACCTAAGACGTCCTCGCCCATTAGATCTACACCGTGCTAGAACCAAACAAGAGTAAAAAAAAGTATAAATAAGTTTTATGTTTGTATGTGTATAGTACGATCAAGGAGTCGTGGCTACCCTGAAGTTGGGTTTTCTGAACTTATGCGACAGAGTATTGTTCACTTGGAAAAGGAAATATTAAAAAGGAAGAAAAGTCCTAAAATTAAATCTGGGCAGCCGTCCACAGCGAGTTCTAGACTACTTCAGGTCGGCGAGTTGTTGACCGTACTGTATATAGGTGTATATATGAATGTATGTCTGCTGTGAATTGCTTATAAGACTTTTGCAGAATTTGAAAAGATAGTTGGTTTTTGGCAGATTTTAACATATATAGATTTATATCCTGCTATATGAAAAAATATATGGTATTAATTAATAAAATATTAGTTCGTAATATATAAATACATACGAGTAGTAGCACAAGTTATTCATTAACCTATAAGCATAATATAGAAAAAAAATATAATATAGAAATATGAGAGTATGTATATTTGATTGTTAAAAATTTTAAAAATGTAAAACCAAACTATCGCAAAAGATGATTCTGAATATGTATTTATAAAGACTTCGTAATAATAAAAATACTGTTACTTCATTAAAATTCTGGAGCAAATTTTATATAAAAAAATGTAAAATAATATAACAGTTAAACGATCTCATTACGGACAATGTTCAGTATGAAATAAGGAAAATTAGAGACAAAACGGTTAAATTGTACAAGACATTTACTTCCAAAAACAAAACAAAAAAACTTTTAAAATCTCTTAAATTCAAAACTAAAAACACTTATATTTTATATACAGCTTCACGCTGTATCCCGCACACAGCAAGGCACGCAGAGTAAACAAAGTGTTAAGACACTCCGTTCCCCATCTTCGGCCGAATTCTAGAGGCATTGCGTGTTGAATGGCGAAATCCAACGCCACGTTTTGCCTCGACACCAGAGTGAAGAAATGAAAAATATTTAACATTTAATTTCCTCAAGCGGGGATCACGGGAGGGTTTAAAACCACACACGTGTGTCCCTTGACCGCGCCTGGTCTCAATAAGAAGAAGAACTAAAATACTTTACAGCTGAAAATAATAAATTAAATTCCACACTCACCTCAAGTAAATTGATAAGATAATATATGAGGAAGTCGCGCAACTTCTTGTACAGCTCAAGACCAACGAGTTGAGCGCCGCCGTGCACTTGTCCCTGGTGGGCGAAAAATATAAATAAACAAATATAAAAACTCGTTTTTTATTACTACTTCCTTCCTATTCGTTGGAAAAATAAAGAAATCAGCATTGACACCTTTGCGGAATAGTTATGATGAGTAATTTTTTTTTTTAATAAAACCTTTATATTAAAAACTATAGTTCCAAAAAAAAACTTAAATATTGATTGACGCTGTAATCCGCATATAACATTGTAGGCCTAACCTAGTGTTAAGACCCAGTTACCCACTTTCCGCCCAATTTTCGAGATATTGTGTGTTGAGTGGGGGGATCTAAGCGCTGCACTTTATTTGTTATCAAAGGGAGAAAAGGGAAAATAATTCATATCTTCGAGTGGAGTTGATGTGCCGCTACGCTGCGAAGGCCTCAAATTAAAGTGTTAATTAAAATCATAATATCATTAAATCTGAAAAGAAATAAAATCCAAACAAATAGCTGCAGGTTCAAAAATCCAAACAAATCCTTCTATGTCACCAGTGGTCTGCAGAAACCGATATGGTCGATTTTAATTTTATGACTGGGGATGTTGAGGCGCAGTTTTTATTTGATTATCACAGTTTATTTTTATTTTACCTACAGCTTAGTGGTCCTAGCTATCAAGAATGATATAAAAGTAGTCCTTGATCAAGAAAAGTTTGTGAGCCCCTGATCTAAGACACCCTTATTAAGGGAATCTCGCCATTAATGTAACTTAGAAGAGACTGCTATGCGGAAAAAAGATTTTTTTGCGTGAAGAAGATTTTTTTTTATTTTATAATATTTGAAAAACTTTACTTACCGGTTTCTTTGCATATCCAAATGAATTCCTCGACATAGTTTGAGAATTACTCGAGCCCGATCTCAAACTGTTAGCGTTTTGTTCGTGTACCGATGTACAGTAGTTATATATGTGGCTGATATAGTTAATTAAGAAATTATAGTTTATATTTCATATTTTTAATACGTTACATACTTATAGTATAAGACAAGTTCGATGTACGCTTTATTTTAATAGAAACTACACAAGGAATTTTAAATACTGTTTTTCACTTAAAGACCAGAGGAATTTTATATGAACAACACTAGTTCCACGCAGATTACTAGTTAGTGACCTATAAAAAAGTTTTAAGTTATCGCTTTTTGTATAAACAGTAATAGACTTTTTAAATATTTATTTTATTCCGGAAACGAAACGTCTATTAAAACATCAAATTTAAAAAAAAAAATCCATCGAATTGTATTTTAATACATCATATTTTTGAAAACAGCTTTTTAATACATAAAACTATATATTTTTTTAAATTTCTTCATATCTATAAAATTATTCGAACATTTTGTGTTCTAATAAAAAAAAAGTTTGGAAAAGGATACGTATATAACACCATGTATCTCTGTCTGTCCAATGCACGTCGCGAGTACATTTTTTCGATGCCCTCTCTCAGGTCGGCCCATATCTGTAATAAAAAAGTAACATAAAAAAAATATTTATCAACAATACTCAGAAATAGAATACACTATACTTATCAGTTTATATACAAGGGGTTTTAAATTATTTAAATAAAACTATAAATGGCAAATAATTAAATTACAATAAAACATTTTTATACACCCATGCAATCAACTGTAACACATGTGACAGGGTCCGACTGAGAACTCGACCGTTGTGGGTTTGATTTCCAGTCGAGTCGCTCTGGCGCATGTAATTCAATGTTAAGCGAAAAAAAAATTGTATAATTTTGCTTTAAAATAAAATAATTTTACACAAGCGAAGTAGCATTTAACTAGCTAGTTTAAAATAGAAAAAAGAATCAGCTTGACGCTGTATCCCGCACACAGTAGGGTAGGCAGAGGGAACCTAGTATTAAGACACTCCGTTCCCCACTTTCTGCCGGATTCTGGATGCATTGCGTGTTGAGTGGCAGAACTCAACGCAGCGCTTTGCCTCGACACCAGAACGAAGAAATGGAAATATAAATTTTAAGTAAATATTTCATCTCCTCGAGTGGGGATAGAACCCACAATTTAAAATAGAAGTACAGAACAAATGTTTAAAATGGTTAAAACAACATTGCATTATGTGTAAACAATATCGATACTACGCAGGAATCGTAAATATAATAGCACGTTGTGAACGATATGTTTGTTTCTGTAGCTTTCTCTGTTAATGTTAAGAAAATGTGAAATATATAATAGAATATATATTTATATTAGCAAGTAAAAAACCTAGTGAAATCAAATGAATGATAATGAATAAAGTGATTGGTACTCTGATAAACTCCGTAAATCTATATTTCTATATTTTAATAAAAAGCTGAACAGTATATTTGGTTGAACGTGCAATAATTTATTATAAGTAAAGCCCTAGGCTACATTACATAGCGCGAATCATCTTACTGCGTCATACACCACTCTAAGTAATTTCCATTTCACCAGGCCGACGAAGCCGTGGGTAAAAGTCCAAGAAATCGGGGCCGTGGTGGTGCAGCAGCTCAGCATCCAACTGTAAACGCGGGTTCGATCCCACTCGGAGGAAGAGTAACCTCACTCATGAAACCCAACATCCAATGTCTCGGGATAGCGGAAATTTAGGGGAAGGCGGGGACCTAAGTGTCCCAACACTATGTTCCCTTTGATTAACTCGCTATAAGCGAGACGCAGCGTGTAACTTAGATAGTACCTGTGTCACATTCACATAAGGAAATATTTAATACAAAAAGCTTATCAATTGTCTTAGAAGATCGGCCATTAAAGTTAAGTAGCTTACGTAACATAATTGATACTTGAATTGTCAACGGATTCCGGTTCTGTCGACGTTATGTAAAGACTTTTAATTGCAATTAACATTTAAATGCAATTTGCAATAAAATTGTAATTAGTATTATCTCGATAATATTATGATTTTATTCGTTTATTTTATTTTATTTTAGACATGTTCTAGCATGGAGAGCAAAGACAAAGAAGTGGTGATAAGACCTATATAATTAGATAGCCATTCAGAAGGTAATCAGACAGAAATTAGAGTTAAGACACTAGGTTACGGCACTAGGTCCGCTTTTCGCTGTATTTTCAAGACATTGCGTTTTAAGTGCCAGGACACTATGCAGAAATTTGTATTGACAACAGAAAGGGAAAATGAAAATAATTTATTTCACCGATTGAGAATCGAACCCATAACCGTCGCGTTGACAGCCACAATCTACATCACTGTACCATGACGGCCTCAAGCAAGTATACAGTAACTAACTTTGAACAAACGTATTACGTAGTGACTCATCACTACAACTTCCAGTTAAAAAAAAGCTTATGAAATATAAAAAAGGCGCAAGTAGGTCGTTACACGTTTTTGATCGTGAAGTGTTTAAGATACAATTGGCAGAACGCCAGCGGATGCATTAAAAATATCGTACTTACTTCTTATATGTATTTCTAAATTTAAGAATCTCGACTCGTGTAATCGGAGTTTAAGTTATCAAATTTTACCTAATATAGATTTTTTTATAATATACCCCGCATATAGCAGTGCAGGCAAACAAAACCTAGTGTCAAGACACTTTGTTCTTTAATTTTCCCTACAAAAGCTAATTGTTGAGTGATGACGTGATGGATGTGCGAAAGTATAATGGCTATCATCGTGTAAAATGTAATTCAAATTCACAGTCTTAAAGAGAATATAATCAAAATTAAGATATTTTTAAATTTCTTTCTTTTGAGCTCCGTACTTCAACGACGTTTCAATTCGTTGCAGATTCGATCAACAAGCTGACTCCGCATATCCTACGAAGAGATCGCATCTCTACGGCATTCATCTTTCTTTCATTCTTCTTCTGTAATACCCACGTTTCGCTGCCGTATAACAGTGTCGGTACCAAAACTGCATTGTGTACGCCCAAACGCGCAGCTGTGCTGACGCTTCGCCGTCTCATCAACGCAGCTAAGGCTCCGTTAACCTTGTTACCGGCAGCAATACGCCTTTCCACATCCATCTCGTATCTGCCATCTTTACTGAGCTTACACATACTTCCCAAATATACCACTTCATTCGCTTGTTCATATATTTACCATTTACAATAATCTTGCATACTATTCTTTCTCCTTTTCTTTCAAATAACAAAATAACTAGTGTCCCTTGGGATACAGAAAAAAAAATTGTAAGTCAAAACTATCAAGAAATACGAGCTGATGTTTCGTATTTGCCACATATTTTATAAAATAAATTCTTCAAAGTGGATTTATACAAATATGTATAGAGGCCTGTGTTGAGACCAGTCGTGATGCAGGGGCGCAAGCGTGCGATTGTAAACGCGAAAGGTTGTGGTTCAAATCCGACTCGAGGAAATGAAATATTTAATACTTTCCTCGCTTTGCCAACTAGGCAAATCTTGACGTTGAGCTCCGTCACTCAATACTAATTGCCTCGAGAGTCCGGCGAAAAGTGGAGAATGGAAGTGTTGTAATGGGAATGTAGTGTCTTAACACTAGGTTAACATTTATCCTCTGCCAACCCTGCGGTATACAGCGTGAATTTAAAAAAAAGTAAACATATGGTACATCACTACAGACTTATATGCACGATAAGTTAAACATTTTATCGTTCTACTAATAAAAAAATATGTTTGTATATTTGGTAAATAAATTAAAATGAACTACAAATTATAATTACAACCTTAAAACTTTAGCGATAAAATATATTTTAGCTTGACGCAAGATGCCTCTAAAGAGAAAGTTTTTTATGTAACTGTAATTAAAGGACGTACAAACATATGCAATATATGCACACCAGTCGTGACGTAGTTGCTACATAATTACCCAAATCAACTTCACAATGCTACACATAGTAGAGTATTTAAAAAAAAAAAGATTTTGTTTTGAGCTTCACGCTTTATCCCGCACACACCAGGTTAAGCAGATGAAACCTGTGAACTTAGTGTCGAGACACTCTATTTCCATTTAAGACACTTCCGTACCCTACTTTCTGAAATGCCGAATTCTGACGCCATAGCGTGTTGAGAGGCGAAACTTTGCCTCGTTACCAGAGCGAATAAACTAAAATATTAAATATTTCATTTCTTCGAATGGGAATCGAACACGCAACCTATAAGCGTTTACAATTGCACGCTTGTGTCGTTGGGTTACGACTGACCCCAATATTAAGATTCTCCGTTATAGTAAATGTATGTACTTAATGCCCGATTTCAAGACATTGCTGACATTTTTGAGTGATGACACCAAAGCGAAGAAAAATAATATATTTCTCCGTGTGGGAATCGAACCAACGGCCATTCCCTATAAAGTATATCATCCCACTGCCATACGGCAGGCCTATCTTCATCTTGAATGTTATGTGGAATGGCCATACAAACTATTGAAACGAGGCTTCCTTATTTAGTTTCCGTCTATCTAAAGATATTGCGTATTGGCGGAGCTCAATAACTCCCGCCGAATAAATTTTGCTTTATATTATTCTTCAAGTGAAAATCGAACCTATTTCTACAATGCATAGGCAGCCATTCCCAACTACAAATATCCACCAATATATCGTTATGTATTCAACATTGGAAAAAAATAACACATTCTTTTTTAGTTTCACGCTGTACCTTGTACATAGCAGGGTAGGAAGACGGAACCTGGGAACCTAGTGTTAAGATACTCTGTTCACATTAAGGCACTTCTGTTGACCACTTTCCGCCGAATTCTGAAGGCATTGCATGTTGAGTGGCGGTAGACTCAACGACGAGCGCCACCTCGTTACCAGAACGAGAAAATGAAAATATTAAAAATTTAATTTTCTCAAATGAGAATTGAACCCACAAACTGTTGCGTTCACAGACGCACGCATGCGCCTCTGCACTACGACTGGCCTTAATTCGACACCAATTTATAATCTTTATAATTACGAGTTCAAATACCGCCACACTTATTTTTTTAAATACTAAAATGTTAACCAATTTGAATAAATACACCATCTTATTATTAAAATTTTAATTTCATATAATTTTAAATTTGTGTCATAATGACTATTATACACACCTACGTACAGACCATTTGAACTGACATTGACCTAGTGTTCCACTTTATATGTATGTTAGATACTATCAATATTATCAAATTCTAAAATAGTACTATATATATATTTTACATTCTACTGCGCTGTCTTGCTAAACAAGTAGCCTTTATAAGCGGTTTCGCCCGCTTAGTCGAATAGAAATAACCAACAGATGTGTATGACATATTCGATTATATACCTGAGGTAACTAATTATTATGACGGACTAAATTCAACTTATAATCTTCATGGATAAATGGACTATCAAAAATAAAAAGATTTTTTTTAATTCGAACCAGTAGTTCCTGAGGTAAGCGCGTTCAAACAATAGTATATAGTTCAGCTTTATAATACTAGTATAAGGTATATAAATATAGTTTTTTATTATTTCACTCTAACACAAAATTAATTACTTTTATTGAAGTTTGCCTGTACTGTAACTACTTTCAAAATCTTAAAAAGTGGACAGTGAGCAGGAAACGAAGAGTTTTAACACTAGGTTCCCTTTGCCTCCCTGGTAAGTGAGAAAAAAATGAATGAATCTGCATCAATACAAATAAACAAAACTTGCGTACTACAACGACAAACCACACAAAAAAGGACGTTTAAAAACCAAAAAAAAATAATTAAAAACAATGTCGATTCACTATACATAGACTAGATTACAGTACAAAAACAAAAGAAATAACGGTTACGTAGAAACATTTTAGCGGTGTTTGCGAAACGACAGTAGTTATATCCAATTGTTCGCGATCGCAAGTGGGTCATAGAGACGAGTGAATAGGCGGGTCGCGTCACGTAAACGATAAATACTTATAAATTGAGAGAAATCTTTAAATCTGGAGGCCAGTCGTGGCGCAGGGGCACAGACGTGGGAGCGACTGTGAAGGCGACAGGTTGTGGGTTCGATTCCCACTCGAGGAAGCTTTGGTAACGACTTAACGATGCAAACGTAGTGAGTTAGTAGTGAAAATCAACATCACGTTTTGATTTATCAGAAAGGGTAAAAAAAAATATAATTTAAAATATTATGTTCTTTCCCCCTTATAGGGATTGAACCAGCGACCACACTTTTTTCGTAACAAACGGTGCATGTATGTGATAAGTAGTTAATTGTTCTTAACTAGGTCATAGGCGAATAGTCGTAGTAGATGATAAAACTATAAATAAGAAAAACTGAGATAAAAATATTTTATAGTTTTTTGCACGCTTGAAATATACGATTCTTTATGAGACTTTAATGTTATTTAAGAAGCCAGTCGTGGCCTAGGGGTACTGGCGTGCTACAGATTGTGGGTACGAATAACGATTGACACTCGAGAAATTGAAATATCTAATATTTTCTTTTTCTTTTTCACGCTTTGGTAACAACGCAAAGCGCGGCGTTAAGTTCCACTTCTTAACACGCAAAGCCTCCAGAAAATGGAGAACGGAAATGTCATAATGGAAACAGAGTGTCTTAACACTAGGTGCCCATCATGGCGATTCCGTTCCGGACTTTACGACCCTTGCCATGCTACATCACTTCCATTTACCACCCGTTGTCAATAAAATTGGTGGATAAAGTAAACCTAGTGTTTCCCCCGTTCTCCGTCAAAATTGTAGTCAATGTGAGTTTCAACACAGCACCATAGTTTCTCTTACAAAAAGGGAGAAATAAAACCAAAACCGCGGCTAAAAGCTAGTGTGGTATAAAATCAAGTACTAGCATTAATCTAGATGAGACGTTAAAGATCATAACTGTTAGTGAAATACTTTAGACTACGATTGTAACGTACATATAAGACGAACGGTTTACAATCCATTTATCTTTAAATAGAGTCCACGCATATGAGGAGTGAATGAGTGCAATTCATATACAGACGTACAATTTAAAAAAAAAAAATAAGTCAGCTTCACGCTGTATCCCGCACACAGCAGGGTAGGCAGAGGGAACCTAGTGTTAAGACACTCCGTTCCCCACTTTCTGCCTAATTCTGGAGGCATTGCGTGTTGAGTGGCAGAACTCAACGTCGCGTTTTGCCTCGACACCAGAGCGAAAAAATGGAAATATAAATTTAAGTAAATATTTCATCTCCTCGAGTGGGGATCGCACCCACAACCAGTCAGTCGGTCTTACAGTCACACCTTGTGCCCCTGCGCCACGACTGGCCTCACATACAATTTTATTGTTATGTTAATATTACATACTCGTAAGATATTAAGGTCGACATGGCACACTGCGGCAGCGTGTAAACGCAACAGTTGTTGGTTCGATCCCCATTCAGGGGAACGAATTAGTTTTCAACAATCTCCTCGTTTTTATAAACAAAGCGCGACGCTAAATTCCACCACACGATGAGCAAAGTGTTAAAAAATTGGCGGAAATTGGGGTGTAGTGTTAACCCTAGGTTCCCTCTGCTTACCATGCTATATGCGGGATACAGCATGAAGCTGATTTAATTTTAATTTAAGCAAAACACGGCGTTGATTTTCTACCACTCAATAAGCAAATCACATATTTGGAGAAAATTGGGGTGTAAAGTATTAACCCGAGGTTCCTCCTGTCTACCATGCGATATGCGGGATACAGCGTGCAGCTAAACAAAAATACATCATATACGTATCTTGCTTATGAAGTTAAACTAAGACTAACGTGAGTTAATCTCAGTGAAATGTGGCGACAACTAGAAAGCAACACATCCCGTCACTATGACGTTTTATATAATACCGTTGCGTGGTATTGCGGTTGATAGGAGAAAAAAAAACAAACAAGCCTGCAATAAATCTTGTAGCCTCAATACCCTTTTTCTTTTCATATAATAGTTTGGTGTACCAGTCTATGAAATCAAGTGAGGAATCACTACGTATTTTCTTATGCTTATGCTGTACTAGGCCACCAATCTAATAAACGCGGCATCGACTTCCGTCACTCAACACCTCTAGAATTCGGCGGAATGTGGGCAACGGAAGTGTCATAATGGGAACGGAGTGTCTCAACCCCAGGTTCCCTCTGCCTATTTCGCTATGTTCGGGATACATTTAGCGTGAAGCTAAAAAAAACTAATTAATTTATATAGACAAAAACTTTAAGGCCAGTCGTGGCGCAGGGGCACAACGTGTGACTGTAAAATAGACTGGTTCGATCCCCACTCGAGGAGATAAAATGTTTATTTAAATTTAAATTTCCATTTTATCGCTCTGGTGTTGAGGCAAAGCGCGGCGTTGAGTTATGCCACTCAACACACAATGTCTCCAGAATTCGGCGGAAAGGGGGAACGGAATATCTTAACACTAGTTTCCCTCTGCCTACCCAGCTGTGTGCGGGATACAGTGTGGAGCTGATTTTATTTTGAGATAACAACTATATACATATTTTTATCATAATAAGCAAGGAAACGCGCACGTTTTCGTCAAGAAATACTATCTTATATAAGAGTTTACAAATTGCCAAGCAACCAAATTGAATGAAAAAAAACACTTGGAAATTTAAATATTTCACAGTATTGGTTATTGATTTGCGGTCTAACGATTATTTAGCTTCATAACCGTTACAGTAAGTATACTTTGAGGAAAATCCAGTTCTCCAATATAATAAAAGCTAAGAATTAGTTTGGTTGTACGCGCTAATCTCAAGAACTAGTGGTAAAAAAAAAATATATTTTTATATTGAATAGCCCATTTATCCAGGAAGGCTATAGGCTATACATGCACATGTGGTCAGAGTTGACTTGGACACTTAGGTAGGATTCACACTATAGTGCCGTTCACGGTCCGATCTCAGCCTGTTGAAAATATTCTTATATGAGAAACAATATGTGTATTTACACTACCGTTCGACATCCGGTCTAATCACGCATATAAGAATATTTCTTAGACAAGAATATGAGATCCGTTCGAACCGCGACTATAGTGTGAATCCTCCCTTAAAATGAGTCATGTGACAAGCAACCACAGGGTTGAAGCCGCAGTTATAAAATTAATATTATTTATTTAGAATTAAAATTAAATTAAATCAGCTTCACGCTGTATCCCGCACACAGCAGGGTAGGCAGAGGGAACCTAGTGTTAAGACACTCCGTTCCCCACTTTCTGCTGAATTATGGAGGCATTGCGCGTTGAGTGGCAGAACTCAACGCCGCGCTTAGCCTCGACACCAGAGCAAAGAAATGGAAATATAAATTTAAGTAAATATTTCATCTCCTCGAGTGGTGATCGAACCCACAAATAGTCGGTTTTACAGTCACACTTCGTGCCGCTGCACCACGACTGGCCTTATTTAGAATTGTTTATTGAAATGACAGCATAGTCATTCCCATCAACCATCGGTTCGGTAAGCAATTTCGATTAGAACTATCTTCATCATAATGGTTGTATAAATAGGCAGAAATAAACAAATCATTTTGCGGTATAAAGTATAATATTTTACATAATATGTAAAATTATAGTATTTTACATAGTATGTGGAATAGACTGAGTGACTGACCCAGAGCTCCCACACCACAGTTCCTAGAATATTGAAATCTTCCATAAAGTTTCTTGTATCGAGAACTGAGCATTAAAAAAGGAAAAGAGAAGAGAAATAATCCACCCCTAAAAGAGTAAAATAGGGGTTGTAACTTTATATAAAATATGGTCTTTTTAAAAGCAAACTCGGCAAGGACAGCTAATCTCGAATAACATGTAACGATAAGAAAAGCGAAATCAAAATAAACAAAGGATAATATATTCAAATGAAAACCAAAACGACGTGGGCACGAACGATAATATGAATATCTGTTATCTAAAGTGCGTCATCGATAAACACCAACTTTATTTATGGACTCAATACGCAATACGTGTCTCTTAACACCAGGTTCCCTCTGCCTACCCTGCAATGTGCGTGATACAGCGTGAAGCTCATTTTTTTTTAATTTATGGACTAGAATTTTAGTCTTACTGCACACATACACAATCGACACATCCTGGACGAAGTCCAGTCTATAATATAAGAACAGAAATTAGCTTAGACACGTAAAAAAAAAGTTTTTGGTTTCGGCCAGAAATCGGCCGAATCTTTGGCAGAAACTTCGTAATTGCCAGATGGTGTTGTGCAAATTTTTGTAACCCACTAGTAACGAAATCACCCGACCCCGATATATCGTGAATATTCTATAAATAGTAAACGAATATTGTAATAACACTTCGGCCAAAATTGAAACCAGAACCTAAGATTCGGTTTCGGCATAAAACAATGCAATATCTGCGGTGATTCATGGATATTTTTACGGGAACGGAATAAGGATAAGACACTCCGTTCCCCATTTTTCGCCAAATTCTAGACTCATTGCGTCTTGAGAGGCGAAACAAAACGCCGCGGCTTACGCTTACCTCGACACCAGAGTGTAGAAATGAAAAAAAAAACAAATATTTCATGTCGTCGAGTGGGAATCGAACCCACATCCTATCACGTCACACCATTACCAACCAAGCCACACTTTGTGTCCCTGCGCCACGACTGGCAACTGACGGAAATGTTTTTCATACAGAGATTTAAACCCTTAATCAACTATTTCTTGCGCCCCGATAACTATTTTTATTACTGCTATCTATACTATACTTTACTATACTATACTATGTATTTCTACTAGGTACATCGCGCTCCAGTGACTGATTGAGCCGTAGCGCGAGGCGTGCCATACAAAGCTATAAATATCCAGGTAAACTTAATAAATAACGCCATATTGACGACAATATGTCGCAAGTGTTACACGCATCAGTAAACATCACAAACAGATGGTTGTGAGTTCGATCTTATTAAGATTAAC
This sequence comes from Heliconius erato demophoon, assembly GCA_018249695.1. NCBI lineage: Eukaryota > Metazoa > Arthropoda > Insecta > Lepidoptera > Nymphalidae > Heliconius > Heliconius erato. Next base: position 3,531 of record DWQW01003807.1, on the reverse strand, counting down.
ATTTATGTGGATAGCTTTTGTATTTTTGCCGAAAAAAACGTAAAAATACGTCTTTTTTTCGGCAAAAATACAAAACCTATAAACTTTCCATAAGTTACAATAGAATAACACTTAAAACTATTTCAGATTGTTTATATATCTACAAATTTTCACTTTATTCCGTGTAACGAGATAAGCAATGAACTTAACGTCAAAGTACCTTGTTTCCGTTTCCGTTCGAATGCAACACGTTGTGTATTGAGTGGTAGAACTCAACGTGTCTATCGACGTCGTCGGGGAGCCTCAAGTGGATATCGAATACACAACCACTAAGTTTATTGTCAGATGCGGTTCCCTCTGCCTACCCTAGCTATTTGCAGAATACCGCGTGAAGGTAAAAAAAAACTCACTTAAAACGCTTTTTCGTGATCGAATAACACAAGTCCCGCCGTTACATTAATCTATTAGTACATTATATCTTCTTAGCTTGATTTTTTTCAGCTTGAAAAGTGGGGAACAGAATGTCTTTTCCTTTCAGCTTAGAAAGTGAAGTGAAATGGAATGTCTTGACATCACTTGCCCTAAAGGGAACAAAAGTACCCTTACCTACTTACTACTAACTAGTAATAGATCACTTTAGTATTTTTTCTTTTGTCTGTGTTTACCATCATTATTGTTATACTTAAATTAATTTCAACGCGTTAAAATACCAAAACCTTTATATTTATCTACTATATTTATACGGCAAATATATGAAATTTGATATTTATCCAATTATATTAATCTTTAATAAGCTCCCGTATCACGTAGAAGGCTTCGCTTAATGAATATAAAGAAAATGATACAAGGTTTTAGTAAATAGATATTTGCAATGATTTTGTAGGAGGCCGTGGGCGGAAGGTTGTGGGCTCGCTTCCCACTCGAGGGAATCAGTTATTTCCATATCTTTACTCTAGTGTAAACAAAGCGCGGCGTTGATTTCCGCCACTTAACACGCAAATCGGAAGCAGGGCTATGTTTTTGTAGTGTATGTATGTCCATTTCTTTGACACGCCCAGTCTGCAGACCGTACAGTCTTTTTGTCTGTCTGTCTTGTTCGTCTGTCGTCAGACTGTATCTCACGAATCGCGTTAGTTAGACAGTTAAAATTTAAATAAATGATGTATTTCTGTCGCCGCTTTAACAACAAATACTAAATAACAGAATTAAATAAATATTTAACAGATTTCAAGATAAGTCGATTCGTATTCAGCCTTAGTATTTATAATGATCTTTCTAGCGATATACTAAATACTTTCATAATATGGAATCCATCAAAAGAAATTATTTCACATACCAAATAAAACCCTAAAATATAAAAAACCCTAAAAATCCACAAAAAATGAATTTGTTTTAAAATCTCACATTGGTTTCAATTTATAAGATAGATTAGTTAATATTTATAAGTGTTTAATATTTAGAAACCATTATTAAAAAAAATATTCCTTATGATTTTATAAAAAAAAAGAATCATCAAAAAATTGTAGCAAAAGACTTACCGGGTCCAAGTCAATTTTCCGGGAGTAACCCTGCGAGGATTTCGAGTGGGAGCCCATCGAACTCATTGTTGTACTAATCGCGTTCACCTTTCACGTTTCATACACACGTCACACTATGTACTATATGTATATATAATATATTACAATAACATAATTTGTTTATCCGGGACACAGCACTATGTTTTTTTCTTCCTGGAACAAAAGAAAATTATATTAAATTTGATTATATCTATATATATAACTGTCGATTCTCACTTTGAGTAATTAAAAAAGTCCAATTTTCTCCTCTGGTAAAACAAAGTGCGACGCTGAGTACTGCCACTTAGCACTTAATGTCTTGAATTCGGGGGGAAAGTGGAGAACAGAATGTCTTAACACCACGTTCTCCCCGCCTACTCTAGAAATAGCAGGATAAATGCGTAGATCTAAAAGTAAGAAAACATTTCCATTTTAATTTAAGGTCATTGTAGCGTCAGAAATAGATTTCTAATACCGAAAAATAATATTTCTTAAATGTTCAGACAGCTTAAAAATAGATTTTAAATCAAAAATGCCGCATCCACGTTCCTCGATCCTGTTAATTTAAGGCTCGTACTTATAAATAGCTCTCAATTCTACCATTGATTTTGAGAGCGATCTTGATACCCTTTTTATTCATAAATTATAATTTATGAACGATAACGGCATCTCAAGATCAATGATAGAAATGAAAAGTTTACAACAATTATAATAATTCTCGAGACACTATTTTTGGCATTTATGTAACATAATCTAAAAAGTTATCATTTAAAATATTTTAGACCAATGTAGATTAAAATTAGAGACCAGTCGTGGTGCAGGGGCACAAATGCGACAGGGAAAATAAATTATTATTTATTATATTTTAATTTCTTCGCTCTGGTAACAAGGCAATGCGCGGCGTTAAGTTCCGCCACTCAACATGCAATGCCACGAAAATTCGCGTGTAGCTGAGAGATGAAAATTCAATGCGTCTTTACATCTAAATAGAAACTTTGATTACTTGTTGCTTGAACGACAAACAGATAGACAGATCTATAAATGCTTTTATTGATTCGCATTATTATCGACGAAAGTTATAGAGACGCCGTCGTGGCGCAGTTGCAATGGAATGCAGCTGTCACTGTTTTCTTCAGAGTTAGTTTTGAATTGAAATTTCGATATTTTTTTTTATTTCTAAAACTATAGGGTGTCAGCATGTGAGCTTGTTTTGCTTAATAAACAAAAGAATATAGGTATTTATATTTTTTAATTATAGCACTTATGACAGTGCTTCCTCATACATTCATTATTTCCTTATTCTACAACTTACGAAAGACAGAAGCCAGTCGTGGGGTAGGAGCACAAGCGTGTGACTGGTTATGTGGGTTCGATCACCACTCGACAAAATGAATTATTTAATATGTTCATTTCTTTTCTTGTCGAGGCAAAGCACAGTGTTGAATCTGCCATTCAACACCTTCAAAATTCGGAAATGGGGAATGAAGTGTTTTAACACTAGGTTCACTCTACATACTCTGGTGTGTGGAAAGGAAAATGAGGAGGAAAGATGTAATAATTATTCTTAACACTATTTACATTGAACCTGTGTGTTGAGTAGACAAAAATATAATAAAGTAAAGGAAAAAAGAGAATCCCCATTACATTAAGAAACATTTGATGATATTTAAATATATAAAAACTTTTTTATTTATTTAAATATCCTCAAATATTTTTTAGTACTCATATATGTTTTTTTGTACTCATATATGTGTATTGTGGTAGGGAACAGAAACATTCCACTCTCTACTCTCTGCTCAATTTTCAAGACAGCATGATAATGGCAAACCTCTTCATCTTAACAGAATGTATAAACAAAATTTATCCTATTAATGTTAGCGTACTCGTGTAAAAGAGGGTAGATTTAGTGTAAAAGAGGGTAGATTTAGGTGGAAAATAACTATAAAAGCAGTGGAATTGTGTCAATCGGGGGCACTCGCTTGTAAGTGACGGCCCC